>CASHTH010004428.1:0-148533 GCA_030341885.1 Geodia barretti
TTCGGCATCGACGAAACCCTGGAGCGGCGTCGCGGCCCTAAAATCAAATCCCTGGGCATCTACCGCGATGCGGTGCGCTCCAGCCGGTCTCAGGTGGTCAAGGCCAGCGGCCTGCGCTGGATCTCCCTGATGTGGCTGGGCCAGGTCCCCTGGGCGGGACGTTATTGGGCCTTGCCCTTTCTCACCGTGCTGGCGCCCTCGGCACGCTACCACCGGCAGCGCGGACGCCGCCACAAAAAGCTCACCGACTGGGCGCGGCAGATGATCCTGCAACTGCGCCGCTGGCTGCCGCAGCGCCCCCTGGTGCTGGTGGGCGACGGCGGCTACGCCGTCCTCGACCTGCTCCACTGCTGCCAATCGTTGGCTCAACCCGTTACGCTCATCGCCCGCTTGCGCCTGGACGCCGCCCTTTATGAACCGGCCCCGCCCCGTCAGCCGGGCCGGAACGGTCGGCCCCCGCTGAAAGGCCGACGGCTGACCGCGCTGAAATCACTCGTCGACCATCCCGGTCTGTCCTGGACCACCGCCGCGGTAGCCTGGTACAACGGCACGACCCGCACGGTGGAACTCACCTCGCAAACGGCGGTCTGGTATCGCTCGGGCAAGCCGCCCGTGCCCCTGCGCTGGGTCTTGGTTCGGGACCCCCAGGGCGAATTCGCCACACAGGCTCTGCTGTGCACTGACCTGGCCGTGGACCCGGCGCAGATTCTGGAATGGTTTGTGCTGCGCTGGCAACTGGAGGTCACCTTCCAGGAGGTGCGAGCGCATCTGGGCGTGGAGACCCAACGCCAGTGGTCCGACCGCGCCATCGCCCGCACCACGCCAATCCTGATGGGCCTATTCTCCTGGACCACCCTGGCGGCTCACTTGATGCAGGAACAACGGCCCATGAGCCATCGCACCGCGGCCTGGTACGCCAAGCCGTCTCCAACCTTCGTAGATGCCATCGCTCTGGTGCGCCGCCACTTGTGGCTGGCGTCGGAGGGTTTTTCACTGTCCGACGCAGAACCGGATATATGGAAAGTCCCGGCTGCCCTGTACCACCGACTTGTAGATTCACTCAGTCTGGCCACCGCGTGGGTGGCCTGGTACGACGGCACGACCCGGTCGGTGGAGCTCACCTCGCAAACTGCGGTCTGGATCGTTCGGGCGGCAAGCCGCCGTGCCCCTGCGCTGGGTTTGGTTCGGGACCCGCCCAGGGCGAATCCGCCACACAGGCTCTGCTGTGCACTGACGCCGTGGAACCGGCGCAGATCTGCGAAGGTTTGTGCTCGCGCTGGCAACTGAGGTCCCTTCCAGGAGGTGCGAGCGCATCTGGTGTGAGACCCAACGCCAGTGGTCGACCGCGCATCGCCGCACCACCACGCCAATCTGATGGGCTTTTCTCCTTTTTCTGCTTTTGTAGGGCTTTTCTCCTGGACCAGCCCTGGCGCCTCACTGATGACAGGCACAACAGCCATGAGCCATCGCAGAGCACCGCGGCCTGGTACGCAAGCCGTCGCCGACCTTCGTAGATGCCATCGCTCTGGCGCGTCGCCACTTGGGGCTGGCCATCCGTGGTGTTTTTCACTGGCCGACGCCGAGACCGCGATATATGGAAAGTCCGGCTGCCCTGTACCACCGACCTGTAGATTCCTCTCGCCTACGCGGCTTGAAATGTGCAAGTCCAGCTTAGTATTACAGTCGCGCTTGACTTTGGTAGGGTAGGCCCATGATTACTGGTGAGAGCGGAGGGGTTGGAAATGGGTCAGACATTATTGGAGGGAGAGGAGGCGCCTGAGGGAAGTGCTGGACTGGGAGGCTGGGCTCCAGGCGCTGCACGCGCGTATCGCGCTTCGTTTCAGCCGCAGTGAGTCTCGTCAGCGGGTTCTGGCGTACCTGCAAGGATTGCTGGGGTCGGTGGAGCGCAAGAATGGATGGCAGTTGGCCGAATACGCTGGGGACGCCACGCCCGATGGGGTGCAGCGGTTGCTGGCGGTGTACCACTGGGACGCGGACCAGGTTCGGGACGACCTGCAAGGGTACGTGATGGAGCATTTGGGCGATCCCGGAGGGGTGCTGGTAGTGGATGAGACGGGGTTTCTCAAGCAAGGCAAAAGTCGGTGGGGGTAAAGCGACAGTACAGCGGCACGGCGGGGAAGGTGGAGAACTGTCAGATCGGAGTATTCCTGGCCTATGGCAGCCGTCGCGGCGCGGCCTTCTGGACCGGGAGCTCTACCTGCCCCAGGAATGGGCGGCGGACTGGGTGCGGCGGCAGGAAGCCGGTGTGCCGGAAGGGGTGGCCTTCCGCACCAAAGCACAACTGGCCCAGAGATGATCGGCCGCGCGGTGGCGGCTGGCGTGCCCTTTGCCTGGGTAACTGGGGATACGGTGTACGGCAATGACCGACGACTGCGGCGGTGGCTGGAGGAACAGGGCCGGTGTTATGTGCTGGCGGTGAAGAACAATGAGCCGCTGTGGGCCGACACGGAGCGTGGCTCGGCGCAGGTGGCGGCGCGGCGGTTGGCCGAGGAGATACCCGATGACGAGTGGCAACGTCTGAGCGCTGGTGATGGAAGCAAAGGGCCACGCCTCTACGATTGGGGTTGGTTGCCAATACGACCCTGGTCGGAGCCGGGTCGGGGGCATTGGCTGCTGGTGCGTCGCAGCATCGCCGATCCTGAGGACCTGGCCTACTACGCCTGTTTTGGTACGGGAGACGTATCGCTGGCGGAACTGGTGCGCGTGGCCGGCACTCGGTGGATCATCGAAGACGCCTTCAAGGAGGCCAAGCAGGAGGTGGGGCTGGACGAGTACCAGGTGCGCCTGTGGGTCGGCTGGTACCGGCACATCACCCTGGCGATGCTGGCCCATGCCTTTCTGGCGGTAACCCGGTCCTACGCCGCCGGTGGCGATGGTAAAAGGGGGATATGTTCCCGGGAGAACGCACCGTGCGCCGCACACCCCCTCACCCCCCACCTTAACAGCCTGGGCCCAAGACAGCCCCCCAGAGTAGCGCCAACCACTATGTGACGCCCCCCCCTCCCCCAAGCTGCACGAAAGCCGGCCCCCCCTCCCCCCCCCCCCCCATTCTATTTTTTTCCTCTCCTCCCCCACTCCTCGAAACCTGCGGTCTTCCCTGAGGTACGGCGACAGCATGGCACGATCGGGCAGCTTACCAAGGCAAGGCCGTTCCTCGTCCAGCATCTCCCACGGCACCCGGTGCGTCGTGCCATTCACCCGGGCGTTGGCCACCACGTCGCACCACTCCAGCGCCTGCCGGTTCAGATCAGCGTCATCGGTGAAGCGGATGCTGGGCCACATGTTGCGCCGTACGTACTTGACCCCGCTTTCCACCTTGCCCATGGTCTGAGTACGATATGGCCGACACCGCCGCACCTCAAAGCCCACCCGCAGCGCGAAGTCCAGCATCCGCTGGTTCCAGATCGCCCGCTTCTCCTCGTCCCGCCCCAGCGTGATCACCTTGGCATTGTCGTATAGACACTGGCGCGGCACGCCGCCCAAATACTCGAAGGCGTTGACGTGGCACTGCATGAAGACGGCGGTGTCCGCCTTGCGCACCAGTTCCACGTAGCAGGCTCGGGAGTAGCCCAGGGTCATCACGAACACCCAGACCCGACGCTGCTTTCCGTCCTCGCAAATGTAGGCCAAACTCCCCCAGTCCACCTGCGCCTGCTCTCCCGGCCCCATCTCAAACCGCAGCGTCGCCTCGGGTTGCTTCCGCCGACGCCGCGGCCTCACGTATTCCGACAAGATCGTGTAGCTGCCGTCGTATCCCAGCTCGCGCAACTCCCGCAGCAACACCACGCAGTTTTCCAACCCTTCCCCCATCCGCCGGTCGATGTAATCCGTGTATGCGTCCAGCTTGGACGCTCGTCGTTGTCGCGGTTTGGGCCGTATCGCCTCCGGCGACCTCAGATACCTTAGAGGGTGTCTAAAAAGGTTGAAATTGGGGTAGAGGTATACAGGCGTGATAAGGGGCTTGGTCGTAACGTGGGGGCATGAAACGACCAGCCTATCCCAGCGACCTCAGCGACCGAGAATGGCAACTGCTGGAACCAATTGCTGCCACCGCCCAAACCGGGCGGCCGACCCATCACCTACCCCCGGCGGGAGATCGTCAACGCCATCCGCTACGTGCTGCGCACTGGGTGCTCCTGGCGGATGCTGCCCCACGACCTGCCGCCGTGGCGCATTGTCTTCCACTACTTCCGGACCTGGCGTCGTGATGGCACCTGGCAACGGGTACATGGCGTCCTGCACGCCGAGCTGCGCCAGGCTCAGGGTCGCCAGGCCAGTCCCAGCGCGGCCATCATCGACAGTCAGTCGGTGAAGACCACGGAAAAAGGGGCCCAGAGGCTACGACGCCGGCAAGAAGGTGAAGGGCCGCAAACGCCACATCGTGGTGGATACCCTGGGGCTGCCGCTGGCGGTGGCAGTGCATCCCGCCGACATTCAGGACCGGGACGGCGCCCGGTTGGTACTGACCCGGCTGCTGGGCCGTTTCCCTCGACTACAGCTGATCTGGGCTGATGGGGCCTACGGCGGCAAATTGGTAGAGTGGGCCAGGACGGTGGGCGGCTGGACCCTGGAGTTGGTGCGGCGCCCAGCACAGCAGCATACCTTTCAGGTGCTGCCCCGGCGGTGGGTCGTGGAACGCACCTTCGGTTGGCTGAACCTGCAACGACGGTTGAGCAAGGACTACGAAGCATTGTGTGAAACCACCGAAACCTGGATTTACATCGCAATGACCGGCCTCACCCTGCGCAGACTGGCCCGCCTTCCTCATTTTTAGACACCCTCTAAGAACCTATCCTAAAAACTGGTGGAAGTTTGCCGGCGTATGGCAAGAACGTAATCTGGTGTTCGGCTAGGCTGGGGCAATGACCAAAGCGAAGGATCCCAAGCCGCTGCGTCCGAAGCGTGCCGGCCCAGCCACCCCAGCCAATGCCACCACCGGCTCTTTTCAGGTATCCGACGAGCTTTGGGAGGTGTTGGCTCCCCTGATCCCCAAACGTGTGAACACCCATCGTTTCGGCGGCGGCCGGCCCAGAGTACCGGACCGGACCTGTGCCAACGGCATCTGCTACGTGCTGCGCACCGGCTGCCAGTGGAAGGCCTTGGACGCCACCGGCATCTGCTCCGGGTCCACGGCCCATCTGCGCTTTCAGGAGTGGGTTGCCGCTGGGGTGTTCCGGGAACTGTGGCGGGTGGGTCTGGAACGTTACGACGAACTGCAAGGGTTGGACTGGAGTTGGCTGAGTATGGACGGGGCCATGACCAAAGCTCCTTTGGGTGGGGGAAAACCGGCCGCAATCCCACCGACCGAGGTAAGATTGGGGTCAAGCGTAGCCGGTTGACTGAAGCCCGGGGGTTCCGGTGGGCCTGGCGGTGGACGGGGCCAACCGCCACGACATGAAGCTGGTGCGGGCCACGGTGGACAGCGTGGCGGTGCCCCGACCGACGCCCACTCCGGAGCATCCCCAAGGGCTGTGCCTGGACAAGGGCTATGACTTCGCCGCGGTGCGCCGCACTCTGGACGAGTTCGGCTTCACCACCCACATCCGCAGCCGGGGCGAAGAGGCTCAGGCCATCAAAAGGGAGGCTGGGTTCAAAGCCCGCCGCTGGGTGGTGGAACGCACGCACAGTTGGCTGAACCGTTTCCGGCGCATCCTGGTCCGTTGGGACAAATCCCCGGACAACTACATCGCCTTTCTTCATTTCGCCTGCGCCCTCATCGCCCTCAGAGCCGCCGGGTCATTAGGATAGGCCCTAACTGGACGGACTGCGCTGCTCTCTGTAATCGCACGCGGCGTCACTACCCGTACGGCCGCCTTCGGTTGCAGGCATTGCCATTCTGGGTTCGTGCGGTCCGCTCGATGGCGACCCAGCATTCTCGCCGTTACGCCGGTCCGTGTCCCTTGTCCGCGGTCTGGGAGTGGTCGCCGAAGTGATGGAGAATGCTTCTTTTCGTCGCTTGCGCCATGATCCCCTGCTTCCACATCGGTCGAAGAATACGCTAGATTGAGCTGTCATAGTTCCTTATAATCAGAATATGATTATATTGTGGATAAAATCATCTACCTGCACTTTTATCTGCGTGAAATTTCTAATATGTCCCTGATATGTATCAAAATTTCTGATATTATGAACCAGCATCGTCAATGGGAAAATCACGTAGCCTTAATAGGAATTCATGTAGCTTGCTGATGCTAACCGTAAATCGCCGGTTTAATGCTGCCTCACCAGTTTTGACCAGTGGGATCGTCAGCTTTTTGCAATTGTTGCCGCCCGAAGGGGTGGCGCGTTGAGCTGTTGTTGGGACGGGAATAGCCCGGCCTGTCGCTTCTATCCGGGCCGGCGGCTCTCGTCCTGGGTGTTGAACGCACGGCCGTGGCTCAGCCCTCGGTCCAGCGCCGCTGAGGTTATGAAGGCGTCGCCCAGCAGTTCGCCCCAGTCGGCGAAGCCGTTATTGGAAATGAGAATGGCGCCGCCGGGTTCGCAGTGGGTCGGAATCCAGCGTTCTCGCCGACGCGGGGCGGGTTCGTCGAATTTGTGCTGTACCAGGCTGGTTGCCTACTCTGGCTGCTGAGCTGCTGCCATGCGGTTCCGGCCAGCCTGATGGCCGGCGTCTCCGCGATCTGACCCGGAGAGTAGGTCCGCCGCCCTTGGTTTCCGTGTCGTAGAAGGCCTGTCAGGTTGAACGCCAAACTGAAAGAGTTGTCATTGAACCGGGCGGCGGCTTGTCCTATGCTCGCTCCCACGCTGGTCGGTATGCGCAATCATTCGGTCCGGACCAATCGCAACGAAGAGTCCCATCGTTTGGACGACCGACCAGTGCAGATCACGGCCCGGTCAAACTGCCAACACACGATCAGACCCACCACAGGCTTTCCAAGTTTGGCGATTTGTTCAAGAGATGGTATGGACTGAACCCCCTGGCCGAACTGCTAACGTGCCACACCCGCTGGTTAGCAAGGGGTCTGCCGTTGGCATCGCACGCTCTACAGCGGGAACGGCCCGGCCGCGCCGGCCAGGTGACAAGGAGTTTGACCATGCGAATGGACCCAATCAGCCTCTACGACTACGAGGCACGCGCCAGGAACTTGCTGCCCCACAACAATTGGGTGTTCATCGAAGCCGGCGCGATGGACGAAATCACGACGGCCCGAAACCGCGCCGCTTTCGAAGCGCTGACGTTGAGACCGCGATTCATGCGGGACACCACGGAACGAAAAATCGCGACTACCGTCCTGGGAACCGACATCAGCTTTCCGGTGATGATCGCGCCCACGGACTCGCACCTCAACGCACACCCTGAGGCGGAGCGCGCCACCGCGCGCGGAGCAGGCATGTCCGGCACACTGATGATGTGCAGCACGTCTTCCAACTGCAGCATGGAAGAGATCGCCGAAGCGGCAACAGGACCGCTGTGGTTCCAGCTTTCTCACCGTGGTTATGACCCGACCGAGAACTTGGTGAAACGTGCGGAGACCGCCGGTTACCGGGCCATCGTGCTCACCGTTGACGCGCCATTTCCCAGTCCCAAAGAACGAGATTTGCGCAATCGGTATCAGCGCCCGGGCGAGTACGGCAACTTCCGTGAAGAGGACAACCCCGTTGCCGCGACAGGCGGCGCCGACCAACCACCGGCCTGGGACATGCCGCAATGCCCGCCTCTCACCTGGAAAGAGTTGGAATGGTTGCGGAGCCTCACCGACCTGCCGCTGGTGTTGAAGGGAGTCCGCGTCGCTGAAGACGCCCGCATGGCCGTAGAGCATGGGGTCAACGCAATCCTGGTCTCCACCCACGGGGGGCGCCGGTTTGACGACACCATGTCCAGTATCGAAATGGTGCCCGAGATCGTCGCTGCCGCCCAGGGACGAGCGGAAGTGTACGTCGATTCAGGCGTGAGGCGCGGCAGCGACGTGCTCAAGGCATTGGCTTTGGGAGCCACCGCGGTCGCTGTGGGACGGCCGCTCTACTGGGGCCTCGCGATCAACGGCGCTGAAGGGGTCCACCACATGCTTGAACTCCTGCGGGAGGAGTTCAGCCGCGCCATGACCTATTGCGGACAGACCAGCGTGGACAATCTGGAAGGCCGGCTGCTCAACATCCCGCGGGGTTGGGGTCCGTTCCGGACGGAAAAGGACAACGCAAACTATCTACGATCCGCCCGGGAAGACGGGACGGTATGACCGTAGACACGCCGACGGCACTCGGTAAAGATACCTACAAGCGCTGGCAGATGGATCAGCGGATAGTCGGCCGCGAGGCGTGGATGTTGCCCTCACGGTGTAGCACCCGGCCTGCCAATTGGTCGTTGGGGGCTGCGTTCCGTCATAGATGATGACCCGTCGTTGTTGACCATTATGTCGATCTACCCAAACCCCGGCGACTTTTCCGGATCCCCGCGAGCAGACACTGTGACCGGCGCACCAACAGCGGCGTAATATGGGCGCCCGTGGCCGTCGTTCAACAACGGCTCCACCCAGCCTGAACCTATGTGCAACACACCCGCTAAGCCGCCACCAGCCCGCCAAATTCCGGTTCAACGGGCAGGGATAGATCAGAGTGCAATGCTCCGACGATGGTATACACTCTCCGCACAAAATACATCGCCAGAGATCGGATATGACCAAATACACTAAAGAAACGCTCTACCGGGTCGTAGCGCTATCCAGTTTGGCGTGCTTTTTCTGGTTCGGTTTGGCATGCGGATCTGATGAACCGGAAGCATCGAACGCGCCGGACTATGAAGCCACGGTTGCGGCGGCCCTGGCGCAAGCCAGCGCTTCGGAGCAACCAACCGCCACCGTCGTGCCCACTCCGACTAACACCGCGGCGGCGCCCACTCCGACACCCACGGAGGTTCCGCCCAGCCCCACTCCCACCGTACTGGCCACCGCCACGCCGGATGAGCCCGTCGCCAGCGGCGGCGAACCCTTGGCGCCCCTGGCAATGCACGACGCGGACGCTTTCCTGTCGGATGTTTCCGAGGAGGAACGCAGTTGTCTGTCCGGAAAACTTGGTGCGGGACGGCTGGAGGCGGTGCTTGCCGCCCCGGAGCTGGCTGATGAGGCAGATCGTTCCGCGTTATTGGGTTGTCTGGAGCACGACACTTCGCTGAGACTTTTGTTGACGCCGGTGCTGAGCGCGACGGGCCCGATCAGTTCCGAATCATCCGCCTGCCTGCGCCGCAGCTACGCAGACCAAGACCTGAACGCGCTGATGGCTAGACTGATAGCCGGAAGCGAACCTGGAACCGCATCGGAAGCCGACGAAGTAGCCGGCATGGTCGCCTTTGTGGTGTCACTGTCATGCCTGAGCGAGGAAGAATTCCAAGTAGCAGCGCCGGCCATGGACATCGCCCCGGGAGAGTACGAAACCTTCCAGTGCGTGTTGGACCGGGTGGGCGGCCAAGACGCCCTTACGGTTCTCTTGACACCCGCGGCAGAGTTCCCAGCCGCGCTGTTTGAAGCCGCAGTCGAGTGCCAATTACAGTTGGCCGGCCCGCCGGCGGGCTAAAACCTCGCGGCTGTGCGCGGGGCGCATTTGCCAGATACGGCCGGCAAACCGGCCTTTGAACTGAGCCGGCAACTCTCGCAGGACAAGGAGATGGAAAATGGCCCGACTGGAAGGAAAAGTGGCGTTGATCACCGGAGCGACCGGGGGCATCGGCCGGGCCGCTGCCAGGTTGTTCGCGGACGAAGGCGCGCGACTCACGTTGGTTGATCTGGACGAGACTGCGCTGCGGGAAACGGTGCAATCAGTCGGCGAAGACCGCGCGAGTTACGCCGTAGCAGACGTGACGATGCCGGATCAAACTCAGGCCTACGTGCAAGCAGCGGTGGACCGCTGGGGTGGTGTGGACGTGCTGCTGGCCAACGCGGGGATCGAGGGCTCGCTATCTCCCATCCCGGACTATCCCCTGGATGTTTTCGACCGGGTCATGGCGGTGAACGTGCGCGGGGTATGGCTTGGCATCAAATACGTAGTGCCGGTGATGCGCGAACGAGGCGGCGGCAGCATAGTCATAACGTCGTCCACTGCCGGCATTGGCGCGGGGCCCGACATGTCCGCGTACACCACGAGCAAGCATGCGGTGATCGGTTTGATGCGCACGGCTGCGATGGAGGGCGCGCCCTCGGGTATCCGTGTCAACACCGTGAACCCGGCTCCGATTGAAACGCGGATGATGCGTTCCATCGAGGAGATGCGCGTGGCCACAATGGATGACGCCGCAATAACAGTGGAGCAGACTTACCGGGCGACGTCGGCGCGCATCCCGCTGGGGCGTTACGGCAACCCCGAGGAAGTGGCGAAAATGATGCTGTTTCTCGCCAGCGACGACAGCAGCTTCTGCACCGGTGGCGTGTACATGGTGGACGGCGGCAGGTCAGCGGGCGGGCGGTAGTTCATCTAAAAACGCCCCACCAGCGTGGATCGTCCCACTGCCGCCTGGGCCCAAGTTCAGCACCCGAAACTTTCGGCCTGCCAAGACGAGATTTGCGCCTACGGCTGGACCGCGGCTAAGGCGGCTCCGCGGTCGTGTTCGGAGCATAAACTTAGCGCCGGGGCGACAATTTACCTCGGGCAGCCTGATCTCAGCTATGCCGGGCTTGGAAGACCGGCCCACGACTCGGCAACAACCACAGACCGGTTGAATACAACGAGGCGGTCAGGGAGAATAGGCATGATTCCCGCGATGCGGCTTCCGACGTCAGACGGACCAACGAATCGCGAGAACGGACCAGGCTGAGGCAATCCGACATGTGGCAGGCCACAGAAAACGAGCTGGAGTCCATCGCCATCGGGGCGGGGATCCTGGGCACGGGCGGAGGCGGCAACCCGTACATCGGGCAATTGAGGGCGCGGCAGGCGATCCGAAAATGGGGTACGGTCAACGTGCTTGCCCCCGATGAACTGCCGGAAGACGCCCGGGTGGTGTGCGTGGGTGGGATCGGCGCGCCGACGGTGGGTATCGAAAAGATGCGGGACTTGCAGTCGTACCACGCGCTTCGAGCCATCGAGGACTACACCGGTGAGACGGCGACGGCTCTCATTTCCAACGAGATCGGGGGCAGCAACTCGCTGGAACCGCTGATCGCGGCGGCATTGGCCGGCCTGCCGGTGGTGGATGCTGACGGCATGGGCCGGGCGTTTCCCGAGTTCCAAATGAAGACGTTCTTCGTGTACGGCGTGCCATGCTGTCCGATGGCAGTGGCGGACGAGAAGGGCAACAGCGTGGTGATACGGGAAACGATAGATCCCCAGTGGGCAGAGCGGCTGGCCCGGTCGGTGACGATCCAAATGGGCTGCGTGGCGTGCTACGCCGTAGCCCCGATGTCTGCCGAGCAGGTGCGACGCACGGCGGTACCCCTCACCCTATCGCTGGCACGGGATCTGGGCGACGCGGTCAAGACAGCCCGGCAGCATGGCGATGACCCGCTGGAGGCAATCCTTGGCGTCTGCCCGGGCAAGGTCCTGTTCAGCGGGAAAGTCGTGGACCTGGAGCGCCGCACCACCGCGGGATTCGCGCGAGGAACATTGACCATCGACGGGTTGGACGCCTATGCCGGCGAGCGCATGGTCATCGAGTTTCAAAACGAAAACCTGGTCGCCAGGCGGAACGGTGAGGTCGCCTGCGTGGTTCCGGACCTGATCTGCGCGGTAGCAACCGATCTGGGTGAGCCGATCACGACCGAACTGATGCGGTATGGGCTGCGGGTAACGATACTGGGATTCCCGGCGCCGGCCCTGTGGACCAGCCCCGAAGGGTTGGCGGTCGCGGGACCGCAGGCATTCGGCTATGACGTTGACTACGCCCCCCTGGAGATTTAGAGGTTGCCGATTATGTTAGTTGGGGTCGACGTCGGGGGCACGAACACGGACGCCGTGCTCATGGACGGCCCGGCGCTGGTCCACGCCGTGAAGCTGCCGACCACCGCGGACGTGACCACCGGGATCGTCGATTCCATGCGGGAGTTGCTATCTGAGTTGCCCTCCGGCGCGCGAGTGGATGCGGTGATGGTGGGCACCACGCACTTCACCAACGCCCTGCTGGAACGCCGGGAGCTGGCGCCGACCGCGGTGATCCGTTTGTGTCTCCCGGCCACCCAACTGCTGCCCCCACTGGTGGACTGGCCGGACGATCTCCGAGAAGCCATGGGAGGGCACACGTACATGGTGGGCGGAGGGCACGAGTTTGACGGGCGTGAAATAGGGGCTTTGGACCGGTCCGAAGTAAGGCGGGCTGTCGCTGACATGCGACGCCAGGGAGTGCGCGCGGTGGCTCTCTCAGGAGTGTTCTCGCCGGTTAACGACGAGCACGAAAACGCGGCGGCGGCCATAGTACGAGAAGAAGCCCCAGACATGCGGGTCTGCCTGTCGCACGCGAACGGGCGCACCGGGCTGCTCGAGCGCGAAAACGCGGCAACCCTGAATGCCGCGCTGGGCGAACTCGCGGGCCGCACCATCAGGGGCATCGAGCGGGCCATCGAGGCGCTGGGAGTGGAAGCCCCGCTCTACCTGAGCCAGAATGACGGCACACTCATGGATGCGGATTTCGCGGCCAGTTTCCCAGTGCTCACCATTTCCTCGGGGCCCACGAACAGCATGCGCGGCGCGGCCTGGCTCTCGGGCATACGTGACGGCATAGTAGTTGACGTGGGCGGGACGTCCACCGACGTTGGAGCGTTGGTGAACGGGTTTCCCCGCGAAGCGGCGGTGGCCGTAGAGATGGCGGGCGTGCGGACCAACTTTCGCATGCCGGACACCGTGTCGATACCGTTGGGCGGGGGCACGGTGGTCGAACCGGACCCGCTACGCATCGGCCCGGAAAGCGTGGGGTATCGACTGACGGAAGCGGGACTGGTTTTCGGCGGAGAAACGCTGACCACTACCGACATGGCAGTCGCCGGCGGCAGGGTCCAAATAGGGGACCCGCGGCTGGTGGCCGGCGTGGATCCGTCGCTGGTAGCCCGTGTCATGACCGAGATACAAAATCGAGTAGAGACGGCGATTGATCGGGTCAAACTCAGCCGGGACGACGTTCCGGTGGCGCTGGTAGGCGGCGGCAGTGTCCTGTTGGGCGATGATCTTGCCGGCGCCTCGGAAGTGCTGCGTCCGCAGAACTCCGGTGTAGCCAACGCGATCGGAGCTGCAATCGCCCAGGTGGGCGGCCAGGTGGAACGGGTTTACGCACTGGAGGGTATGGGACGTGAGGCAGCAATCGCGGACTGCTCGGCAGCGGCGATTGCCCGGGCTGTGTCCGCCGGAGCGGACCCAACCACCATCGAAGTGGTTGAGATCGACGAGGTGCCGCTAACGTACATCCCCAGCAACGCCACCCGGGTGCGGGTGAAAGCGGTTGGGGATTTGCCGGGCCTTCGCAGCGGCGGAAAGTGACCGGCGGACATATACCGCCGGTCACCAATCCCGCGCACCCTGCGGCAATCGCTTCAGCTCCGGGGAGCGAACGGGCGGCCAACTCACCGGATTGAGAAGGAGGCCGCCCTTGGCGCTCAGGACAGCGGCGGCCTCAGCTCCTCAACCCGGACGACTACCACTCGAAGCCCAAGTTGGCGTAGCGCACAAACACCGTGCCGAATGGATCGCCGAGGGGGCCGTTGACAGCCAGGATGGCAATGGTGTGCTGGTCGCCGGGCTGGGCGCTGGTGGTGACCGGGACTCGCTGCGGCACGTTGAATCCCTGGACTGCGCCCCGGTCGCGGTTGCATTCGCCGTCGACCCAGATCTCGCCGTAGTCGTCGACGCAGGTTTCAAACTGGACGCGCATTCCGCCGGTCGGTTGGCCGTTGATGGTCTCAGGTATGGTGACGTTGGCGCGGTACCAGGCGAAGGTGAAACCACCGGATACCCGACCCGGAAGATCGTTGCAGATCTCCCAGCCGGAATCGTCGTAGTCGGGCCGGCGCGCGGGGCTCCCACCCTGGGCCTCGCCCACCAGTCCGAGATTGGGTTCGCCGGGAATATAACCGACGGCGAAGCGCCAGGTTGTATCGGTGATCGCCTGGCCGGACGGTTCGGCGATATTGATGGTTGCTCGGGGCATCTGTGCACCTGCCTTTGGAAGATCCTGCCGTGATATTGACGCGCCAATGGTACCGCAAAAACCGCGCCGCGTACTCCCTGCCGCCACTGCCCATACTCAATTCGGCTTGACCCCGCGTGACAACCCTAAACCCAGACGCCTCCAACGCTCATGCGTACCCAGTCTGCCGGAACTGTCATTGCGAGCGCAGCGTGGCAATCTCGTTTAGGACGACGGCGTCTCTTTAGTCAACGAGATCGCCGCGTCGCTTCGCGCCTCGCGATGACGAAGCCGGTAAGCATGAGGCTGCCCGCGTGGTTGACATGCACGAACATGCGCTCTAATATAGGACGCACGTTCCGAATATCAGTTTGCGGAGGGCTCACGCGATGGTTGCCGCCGAAGTTACCGAGATGCGATGCAAATCCCTCATCAATCGCGTCAACGCGCCAGACTTTCATTTTCGTTGGACGATTAACCCCTACCGGGGTTGTCGTCATGCCTGTCGGTATTGCTATGCCCGGTCAACGCACGAATACTGGGGAATGGACGCTGGCGTCGATTTCGAACGCCAGATATTCGCCAAGGTCAATGCTCCGGAGGTGCTGCGCCAGGAGCTCTCCCGCCCCAAATGGTGTGGAGAGCCCATAGCAATTGGCACTGCGTCCGACCCCTACGAGCCGGCCGAAGCCCAGTACGAACTTACCCGTAAGATCATCCAGGTGTTGGTAGAGTTTCGGAATCCGGCGTCGATAACCACCAAGGGAACGCTGGTACGCCGGGACATGGACCTGTTGCGCCGGCTGAACGAAGCGGCCGGCGCTCAGGTTGTCTTCAGCATCGGCACCATTGACGAGACGGTATGGCGACAAACGGAGCCGGGCGCACCGCACCCCAAGGCCCGCCTTGAGGCCATGCAATACCTGGTGGAGCACGGCGTGCCGGCTGGGGTGTTGGCCGCGCCGCTGCTGCCGGGGCTTTCCGACAGCGCGCAGAGCATCGACGCCCTGGTGTCGGCGGCCGCCGAGCATCGGGCCCAGTTTCTCTCCGGCAATCTGCTGTTCCTGCGGCCCGGCAGCCGGGAATGGTTCATGCCATTTATCCGTGAATCCTATCCGCACCTGGCACCCGGTTACGCACGACTGTACCGGAGCGAACACGCGCCAAGGGATTACACCAACGCAGTCCTGGCATTGGTGGACGACGCGCGGCTCCGCTGGGAGTTGCCCCGAATGCCGTCGGTCAAGAACCTACAGCCGCCGACGCTACCGGGCTTCGGAGAGGTTAGCAGAGACCGGTCTGCCGTCACGCAACCGGAGCCGGAACCATACGCACCGACCCAGCTGACGCTGCCGTTAGCAGCCTAGCTAGCCAGCGTCAGTCCAGACCTGACCCCGCTGACGGACCGGTTCCAACAAAGATTCGTCGAACGGCAGGGGATCGTAATCCGCACGATTGGGCGGGCGGTATCCCAAAACACCACACACCGCTTCATCGGTGTAATAGCCCCGATAGGTCTGGGTAACCAGTTCCTGGAAAAACTGCGGCCTCGCCGATTCGACGGTCTGCAAAGCTTCACGCTGAGCCGTGTCGGACAGGCCGACAAAGGTCCCACCCCGTTGACTGGCCGCAAGCTCGATTTGGATCAGTCCGTCCATTAGAAGACGACGCTTGGCGATGGAGCCGGCGGCGACCGATTCGACGAAGCCGGCGGTGCCCAGGTCGCCGGCCGCAGGCATGTCTCCGGAGGCCGGGACAATGCGATTCAGCACCGCAGACAACAGACCGCATTGAGTCTCGCTGAGGATTGAGTTGTTCGAAGTCATGATCACTTAATCCAAATCTGTGAAGTACGGCAAGGATGATAGCACAGCAATGACTTGCGCCAACGCGCGTGTCCACCAGGTACGCGGCTATCAGAATATGATGCTCAATGCCCCGTGGTCGGACAACTCCTCAAGGTCGAGGATAGCGCGCTTTCGGCAGATCCGAAGGTTGCCATCGACACGGCGCAGGCGCACGTCGTAACGGCCCACGTAAGGCGACGCCTCGCCGGCGCGGAACCGCCACACCGCCACCGAAGCGGTGGCCTCTATTTCGTTCCCATCCTGCGCGGTTACCATCACGTTTGAGATGAACCTGCGCGTTCGAGACCACGGGTATTCCCGGTGAGCGTGGCGGCTCTGGAGACGCACGACCCGGCCCTGCATCCGCCGGTAATCGTCGTCTATGAACACCAGGTCGGACGCCGGGTCGCCCTCCGGCAGGTCAGTCGTGGGCACGATGTAACGGGCGTCCGGGGTGTACAGGGTCAGCCAGGCGTCGAGGTTCCAGTCGTCCAGCAGCCGGGCTTCAAGGTACAGGAGCTGTTCCACCTCGTGCTGGAGCACCAGCGATTCGGGTGTCGCCGGCAAACCCACCGAGTACGGCTCGACAGGGACATTCTGGGTAACCATCGCGGTCAGGCTCCTGCGGCTAATCGTCGGCGGCGACGGTCAGCTCGGGGGATGGCTGGACGTCGGGGATTTCGCCGGGCGTCAGGCCACGCTCGTATTGCTCGACGTGGGGGCGGTCGGCGACAAGGGACTGCCACCGGCGCCAGAAGGAGCGTATCTGGAGTTCGTCATTGCCGCGCGGGTCCCGATGGAAACCGCGCGACAAATCGGACCATTCCACGCCGCCGGAACGGAAACCCTGCTGGCACGATTCCAGAGCTTCGGTGTCGTCCGGAGTGGCAAATCCACCCGGTCCCAGGAAGGTGAGGAAGGAGTCCAATCGGCGGTTCAACCGGGAGCCGGTCTCACCGGCCGGCACCATCTGCCATGCGGTCACGTCCATGCTGTCCGGGCCGGTGGGCTGGAACACCCGGATGGTGACGGCCATGATGTCGTTGATGACCAGGTTGGGGAAGATCACCATGTTGCGGCTCTTTTCGCACATCCGGAGAGCCTTGGCGCTTCCATGGCGAGCGATCAAATCGTCCTTGATGCCCTGGATTTCAGCGCGTGCTTCCTCGCCGAAGTAGGGATGCCACATGGCGATGGGGCGCCCGTAAATCGCGTCGTTTTCCATCACGCCGTGGCCATTGCCGAGAGAGCGCCCGAAGCCGCGGCGGCGATTGATCGCAGGTATGTCGTTTCCCGCCTCGTTGGCCATGTAATCGAAGTAGGTCTGGTGAGTGGGCAGCGCATGGTAGCCGTCGATGCTGTTCTCGGCGAGCAGCTTCCAGTTGGCCTTGATGGTGTAGCGGTTGGAGCCGGGGATGACCTTCATACCATCGGGAGCCTGGTCGGCCACCAGATCGAGGTATTCGGCGGCGCCGGCCAGGTATTCGCGGAGGGATACCGCCTCCGGGTCGAAGCAGACAAAGATGAAACCCTGGTAACTCTCGTAGCGAGGGGAGCGAAGGCCGAAATCCGCGCGGTCGAAATCGGGTCCGTAACCCTCGATATCCGGCATACCGACCAACTCGCCGGAGGTGTTGAAACTCCAGGCGTGGTAGAAGCACTGGAGCACCTGGGCATTGCCGTGGTCCGTGCGGCAGATGAGGGCGCCGCGATGGGGGCACGTGTTGTGGAACACCTTCAGTTCCCCTTCGCGGCTGCGGGCGAAGAACAGAGGCCGTTCGGCCACGACTCGACGTGCGTAGTCTCCCGGGTTCGGCACTTCAGACTCGTGCCCCAGGAAAAGCCAGCAACGATCAAAAATGCGCTGCCGCTCCAACTCGTAAATATCGGGCGACATCATGCTGGAGCGATGAACCTGGAACTTGCCCAGGTCCGGCCGGTCGTACACGAGGTTGCCGATGTCCATAAAAGAGCCTCCCAGCTTATGTCTGGCAAAGGGCTTCGCCGGGGCCACTGGCGTCAGCGAATGCGCAAACCCGTCAGCGCGGGATTACGGGCAGCGTGATATGCGACGGGTAGCGGGCGGAATGGTGCACGGTCTGGCGAGCCGGCTCGAGCCGGGTGTCCACGCCGAGGGCCGCGCCGGTGTTTGGGTTCCGGTCGAAGCGGGGGAAGTTGCTGCTGGACACGTCCACCCGGATGCGATGGCCGGCCTTGACCACGTGGCTGGTAGCCCACAAGTCGATGGTATAGCGGTGCACCTCGCCAGGGGTTACGAAGGACGGCTCGCGGACCGAAGTGCGATAGCGGGCACGGACGATACCGTCCTGCAGGTTGTGGGCGAACCCGTCCGGGCGCACGTCAACCAATTTGGCGGTGAAATCGGTGTCCGCCGCGGAGGTTCCGGCGTACAGCGTCACGGCGATGGGACCGGTGAGTTCCAGGTCCGAGGCCAGGGCTTCGGATGTAAAGGAAAGGACATCCGGCCGGTCTTCGGCGGGCCCTTGATCGAACACCCCATATTCAATGATCAACGTGTTGCCGCCGAGGGTGGGCACGGGGTCGGCCGGGTCGTAGGTGAACTGGTCTGCGGGTTCATCCGGTTCGGGTGGCACCGTGGACAGCGATCCGTCGCCGTTGCGGGTGTTGGCGCTGCCGCCCGAATGAAAGTACCAGCGGGTGTATTGGGTGCGCGCGAGCGGCCATTCGTTTTCGTCGCGCCACTGGTTGTCGCCCATGACGAACAAACGTACCGGCGGGTCGTCCATGATGCCGGTCTCTTCGCCCTTGAGCCAGTAGCCGTACCAGCGGAGTAGGTAATCGTGCAGCTCGATGGCCGCTTCCGAGCCGAAGTCGATGTTGCCGGCGCCGCCGGTGGTGGGCTCGGTAAAGGGGCGCAGATGAGCCCACGGACCGATGAGCAACTTCTGGTTACGCCGGGCCGTTTCGCTGCCGCCGTGCTTTCCGATTGCTTGGTAGGCGTTGAGAGCTCCTTCCAGAAAGATGTCGTACCACGCGCTCACGTGGAACATGGGGATCGTCACGTTGCGAGCCTGCCGCTGCAGGTTGAGACCCCACCAGTATGGAGTGTCCAGCTCCTCGTCGAAATATTCGTGGAAGTAGGGAGCGGCCTCCTTCAGCCGGTCGATCCAGTCGCGGAGAGGCAGGTGCCGGTACCATTGGTCGGACAGTGGCTGGCCAAAGTTGCCGGGCTCGATGACGTATTCATCCATTTTGGCGAGCAGGGCGTCGTGCCCGCCGCGCGCCAGGGTGTTGCGCCCCTTCAGGATGGCGTAGGGCACGTTCCAGCCCCACTCCATCGCGCCGCCCGTGTGGTAGACCCAGGACTGGTGGAAGTCCGACGAAGCGGAAACGACGGCCATGGTCTCAAGATGTGGAGGCAACGGGTGCTTGCCGGCCAGGGTGTATTGCGTGGCGCCAAGATAGCTCTGGCCGGTAGTGGCGACGCGGCCATTGGACCACGGCTGGCGGGCCGCCCATTCAACGGTGTCGTAGCCGTCAAGGGCTTCCTGGAATAGCGGGTCGTAATCACCTTCGGAATTGAAGCGGCCGCGCACGTCCTGGCTCAGCATCACGTAGCCATTGCGCGGAAAGAACCAGATGGAATGGTCGGGGTTGTTGAGGTAGCTGTCCTTGCTGTAAGGCCCGCGGTTGATCAGCACCGGGAAACGGCCCGGAGCGTCGGGACGCACCACGTCGGTGGCCAATCGGGTGCCGTCGCGCATGGGCACCATAACATCAGGCTCGCGCTTTACCTGGTACTGGGTTCGCTGGGCGGTCATGGGCGGCACCTCCGAAGGCGGGCCGGCAATCGTGGCCGGCGTCGACGGTGGTCACGATACCCGCCGGCGTACACACCGTCAACAAATGGAAATCGGCCGGGCGGAGACTGGCACGGACGATGACTTGCGCGGGCCCAAAGCGATGGGTCAGAAGCAGTCGCGCGGCCGACGAACCGGCCCGCAATTGACATCGGAAACAGCGACTGATACGATTTTCCCGCTTTTGAAACCCGCTTTGGAGTAGTAGTAGCCGTGCCTGTGCGTAACGATAGTAGCCAATCGGGACCCTCTCGCCGTCGTTTTCTGGGTGTGCTGGGCGCCGGAATTGCGGGGGCGGCGGTAGTGGCTTCGATGATTCCATTCGGGCGGCGGAATACCACAGCGGAGGCTGCCGACGAGTTCCCCGGCCCCGGGTCCATGTTCCACCCGGCGCAGGATCCGCGGACCGACCCGCGCCGCTAGCCCTCGAACAAGCACCAACGGACCGCGGAAGGGCAGCCCTGGTGGCTGCCCTTAATTCGTGCCCCAACGCTAACGCCGGCCGAATTCGCGTTCCAACTGGTACTCGGTGAAATGGACCACCGTGGGACGCCCGTGGGGACAATGGTGCGGGTTTTCGGTGGTTTGCAGTTGCTGGAGCAACGCGTCCATCTCTTCTTGCGCCAACGTCATCCCGGCACGGACGGACCCGTGACACGCTAGCGTGGCCGCCAGCGCGTCTTCGCGCTCCATCACCACCTGCTCGACGGCCAGGGCGTCCAGCAACTCGGTCAAGGCTACGGCAGGGTCAGGGTTTGCGCGGGCAGCCAGGCTGGCGGGAAGAGCCCGGATCAGCCGTGTACGTTCTCCGAAAGGCTCGATCATGAAGCCGTAGTCGGCAAGCAGATCGGCATAACTTTCCAGGGTTGACGCCTGGGCGGCGGACAACTCGGTCGCCTGGGGAGCCAGCAACGGTTGGGAAGGACGCGCGGCCTCGTGCATGCGCCGGCGAATCTGATCGAAAACCACACGCTCGTGCGCAGCGTGCTGGTCGATGAGGTACATGCCGGATCTCCCCTCGGCCACGATGTAGGTTTGTCGGATCTGTCCCACTACCCTCAGATCCGCCAAGACGTCCCGCAGGGAGCCATCAGCCGGAGCGAGCGCGGTGGTGGGCAGTGTCATGTCGCCGTGCTGGGGTGCTGAGCCTCCTGAGGATGCTGGACGGGGCGGGTTTGGAAATGGCTCGGTCTCGGAAACTTGGCCGGTCGGGGTGAATGATCGCGTTGCGACCCGCGCCGGAGCATGGGCGATCAGGGCCTCTCGGACGGCGCGTTGCACCAGGGAAAACAACCGGTCCCCTTGACGGAAACGCACCTCCCGCTTGGTGGGATGGGAGTTGACGTCCACCTGATCGGAAGGCAAGCCGATGTTGATTACGGCGAGGGGAAAGCGGCGTTCGGGCAGGCTCCCCTGATAGGCCTGTTCTATGGCATAGTAGATCGAACGATCGTACACCCACCGGCGGTTGACCAATAGGGTTGTGTAGGAGCGGTTACGCCGGTTCAGGTCCGGAGCGCCGGAGTACCCATCGACGGACACCTCGCCGTCGACGAGGGACACGGGCAGCATGCGCCCGGCCACTTCGGAACCATATACGGACAGGATGACATCCTGCAGACGCCCGGAACCAGGGGTGTTTACCGTCTCTCGTCCATCGACAGAGAGGGTAAACCGTACTTCAGGGTGAGCCAGCGCGTAGCGGGTGACAACCTCCTGAATGCGGGCGGTCTCGGCCGACGCCGAGCGAAGGAACTTGCGGCGAGCCGGCAGATCGCCGAACAAATCGGCAACCTGAACTGATGTGCCGGGAGGACACCCTTCGCGTCGCTGACCGACGCGAGTTCCGTGGCGAAACTCGATGCAGGCGCCGGATTCCGCATCCGGCGGCCGCGTGGAACAGACGACCCTGGCGACGGCGGCCACACTGGGCAGGGCTTCGCCGCGGAATCCCAGAGTGGAAACGGTGCGCAGGTCGTCAACCGTGGCAAGCTTGCTGGTAGCGTGATGCCGGAAAGCCAGGTCCAACTCATCAGGAGTGATGCCGCAACCGTTGTCGGTAACACGGATTTCGGCCACCCCGCCCTCTCGGATGGAGACGGAGATACCGGTGGCATTGGCGTCCAGGGAGTTTTCCAGCAACTCCTTTACCACCGAGGCGGGGCGTTCGATGACCTCACCGGCCGCGATTTGAGCGGCGACGTGAGATGGGAGTTGTTGGATCGGCATGTCCTGCTACGCGCGGCTAGAAAAGAGGGATCTTGGTGCCCTTGGCGCGGTATTGGCGGTCTTCGGAGTCTCCCGTTTCCTGGAAATCACAGATGATCCGGTAAATGCGGTCCATCTCATGGTCAACGCTACGGGAGAAGAAGTATGGCGGTACCCAGACGCCGCCGAAAGCCGCCACGATTTCCGGATAATCGTCGATAACAAACTCAGGCTCGAACGGAATTTTCAGCTCGAGAAGGCGCTCGTGGTAATGATGCGTGGGCTTTTCGTACACGCCGGAGACGAACCGACGCAGATCGTGCTTTTCGATCACCTCCCAGCGCTCGCCCATGCCGGACCAGATGTAGATCTCGTGGCCATCGTCGAGGATTTTCTGGAATGTGTCCACGGTGCCGGGGCGAAGGGTGTCATCCAGGCCCAGGATGGTGTAGTCAACGTCGAAAAATATTTTCATGATCGGTTCGGTTTCCTGGCGGCGGTGGGATTGGCGGCAACGGTCTGGTCAGGAACTGAGCGCTTCAGACATAGCTTTTACGCTGGCTCCGACGATCAAACGGTCCCCCAGGCGTACGATGGGACGCCGAACCAACCGGGGCTCTTCAAGCATCAGCGCGAGCTTGCGTTCGTCGGAAACATCGGCCGCGTTCAGGCCCATCTTTTTCAAAGACGGACTGCGCGCGGCAAATATGCCGGTTACGCCGGGCTCACCCAACTCAGTGACGAGTTCTCGCAGCTCCGTTTCGGTAAACGGTTCCTTGAAATAATCTCGTTCTTCGACCGTGTATCCATTTTGCACGAGCAACTCTCGCACCTTGCGACAGCTGCTTCAACGTGGCCACCAGTACATTGTTGCCGTTGCGCCCATTTCAGCCTCCCGACGAATTCAGTGAAAATGTTTGCGGCGGGACATATTTTATAACGATCCGGGGCTTTGACATAAGTAGGGCGCACGTAAATTTTGTGTAAGGCCCCGTGGGTATCCCTACGGCATTCGGCCCGCGCCGTGTCCGCTGTGCTATAATCCGGGCACCAATGGAGCAGGGACAGAATTATGCAGTGCCAGATATGCAATAAGTCCGGCATGACCGGCAACAACGTGAGCCACTCGAACCGCAAGACCAAGACGCGGTGGAAGGCCAACGTTCACAAGCAGACGCTAGCCATCGACGGGAAGCCCACGCGGGTAAAAATCTGCTCACGGTGCCTGCGGACGATGTACAAGCCGCCCCGGGGCAGGAAGGCAAGGGCCAGAGCGGCCGCGTAGGGTTACACCGCTTACAACTGTTGATCAAGAAGGGCGAAAGAAATTTCGCCCTTACTCATGCCCCGGAGACATGCCGGCCACCGTGTCCCGTAGGGAGGTCATGGCGTCAGCCACCGATTGTTCCCGGTTGAAAATAGCGGTGCCGGCCACCAAGATGCCAGCGCCGGCGGCGACGGAATCGCGGGCGGTGTCGTCGGCTTTCACACCTCCGTCAACCTCCAATTGGCAGGCGTACCCGTTTTCAGAGATCGTGCGATACAACCGGCGCAATTTCCCAAGAGCCGACGGTATGAAGGACTGACCGCCGAACCCGGGATTGACGGTCATCACCAACACGATATCGAGATCGGACAGCACCTCTTCGACCGCTGCTAAGGGAGTCGCGGGGTTGATGGCAACTCCAACCTGGCAACCCTGCTCCTTGATGTAGCCGACGGTGCGGTGCAGGTGCGTGCAGGCCTCCGCATGCACCAGGATCTGGTCGTTGGTGTTCTTGACGAGGCCGGGCAGCAGTCGGTCGGGCTCGTGGACCATGAGGTGCAGATTGAGAGGGAGGGAAGTGGCGCCGCGGATAGCATTGACCACGACCTCGCCGAAAGAGATGTTGGGGACAAAGCGTCCGTCCATCACGTCAACGTGGATCAGGTCGGCGCCGGCTGCCTCGGCATCCGCCACCTGCTGAGCGAGACGGCCAAAGTCAGCGGCGAGAACCGACGGGGCGATCTGGACATGCGCGGCGGTAGAGATCACTGTGTCTCGGTGCTCGTCAGGATTGATTTGGCGCGGGCGAGGCCCTCGGCGACCCGGTTCGGCGCCGTGCCGCCCGGATTGTCGCGTGCGGCGACAGATGCGGCGGCCGTTATGGCATACACGTCATCATCGAATTGGGGCGCGAAGCGTTGGTACTCGGCGATGGGGAGGTCGGAAAGGGACATGCCATCGGCTTCGCAGTGCTGGCACAGCCGGCGCATGACGCCGTGGGCGTCGCGGAAGGGCACTCCCTTGCCCACCAGGTAGTCGGCAAGATCCGTGGCGAGCATATAACTCTCACTGGCCAGGGATTCGACGCGGTGCGTGTTCAGTTTCATTCCCGGCAACATGTCGGCGAAGACGGACAGGGTGGACAGCAGGGTATCCACAGTATCGAAGAAACCCTCCTTGTCCTCCTGCAGGTCCCGGTTGTAAGTCAAGGGCAGGCCCTTGAGGACGGTTAGGATGCCCATCAGACTGCCGTAAACCCGACCAGTTTTGCCACGGGCGATTTCGGCGAAATCGGGGTTTCTCTTCTGGGGCATGATGCTGCTGCCGGTGGTGAATTCGTCGGGCAGGCGCACGAAGTCGAACTCGCGGCTGGACCAGATGACGATCTCCTCGGACAGTCGGGAAATGTGCATCATGGCGATGGCGGCGGCGGCATGGAACTCGGCGAGAAAATCGCGATCGGCCACGGCGTCCATGCTGTTGGGACTGATCTCCGCAAATTCCAGAGCCAAAGCGACGGCGATGCGATCGGTGGGATACGGGACGCCGGCCAAGGCTCCGCTACCCAGGGGGAGCACGTCCATGCGGACGGCGCAATCCGTGAAGCGGCCGACGTCGCGCTGCAACATTTCGAAGTAGGCCAGCATGTGGTGAGCGAACAGCACCGGCTGCGCGCGCTGCAAGTGCGTGTAGCCCGGCATCAGGACTTCCTGGTATTGCCCTGCCAGGTCGACGAGGGCGCGCTGCACAGACCGCAAACCGGCAATCGTGTCGTCAATGGCGGCGCGGGTGTACAGGCGCATATCCAGGGCGATCTGGTCGTTGCGCGAGCGACCGGTGTGCAGGCGCGCTCCGGCCGGACCGATCAGGTCGGTGAGCCGGCGTTCGATGTTCATGTGCAGGTCTTCGAGCGCCGGATCCCACGGGAAGTCACCCCGTTCGATCTCGTCCTGCACAGCGGACAAGCCGACAATTATGGCATCGGCATCGTCCCTGGGGATGATGCCCTGCTGCGCCAACATGGCCGCGTGGGCCTTGGAGCCGGCGATGTCCTGCCGGTACAGCCTGCGGTCGTAGTGTATGGAGACGGTGTAGTCGCTATGGTCCTGCATAGTTTTGGAGACCATCTATGAACCGACGGTCCGGCGAGGCAATAGGGGCCGCCGACCCGGGTCAGGCGTCCAGGTAGGCGAAGCTTGCGGCGAGGTTATCGAAAACGTCGTCGTGCGGCGGAATTTCCATGACGGCCGCACCGTCATAAGCTTTTCCCTCCAAGATGCGCCGCATAGCGTGGCAGTCGAGGTCGCCGTCGTCAACGCTGCCGATGGCAACTCCGTCCCGAGCCTGCTTGAAGTGGACGATTTTGATGTAATCGGCGGGCAGGTTCGCCAATTCGTCCAGCGGTTGGCTGTCGGGATGGCGGCGCAGCTGGTTGGCAGGATCCGGACAGAGCCCCAAGTGCAGACCTTCTTCCTCGGTCAGTTGGGACCGCGCTTCGCTCACCAACAAGGCCATCGAACGCAGCGGTTGCCCGGAGTTTTCCATGGAGAAGATGACCCCCTGTCGGGCGGCTTCGCGTACCAACGGAACGATGCGGCCCGCCGCATCAGCGACATCACCCGAAGACTCCCATGGGAGTATCGGACGCACCGGGGTCCACGGTGCGGAGGTGGGGCGAACCGCCCCCGACCAGGCGCGCGGCTTCCAGTTGGGACTGGAACAGACCGCCCTGAGCGTCGATGTCAGTGGTGATACACGGGAGCGCGACGGCGAGATCGAAGGTGAGTTCGGGGAAACGGACCACGATTTCAGCGAGTGTGTCCAGGTTCGGCCGCCAGTCGTGGCCTTCGCCGGATTCTGCGAGACCCAGGCAGGTCTGTCGGAGTTCCACATGGCCCGCGCCGCGGTCCCGAGCAGTGGCGATCAGATCGCCGAGGTCAGCGTCATCGAGTTGATTCCGCCAGGAATTGGTTATGGCGCCGTAGATCATGATGCGTTGCCCCCTTGCGGTTTGACGAGGATTCGTCGTGGCTGAGAGATCGTCGTGGTTATGAGGTCCTAAGTGCGCGGCGACCGGTGCATCGCCGACCAAAACTATACCGCAGCGAACGATTGCGCTCAACAGCAAGCTTGATTACGCCACCGCCAACAGTCGGAAGAACCCCTATGCTAGAATTACGATGCGAGCCAACGACCGTCGGAACCAGCAGGAGGCTAACCAATGGCCCAGTTGTACAGCGAACGATGCACGGCCTGCCGCCGCGATTCCCCTCACGTCACTGAAGACGAAGTAGCAGAGTTGTACCCGGCAGTAAACCATTGGGAATTGATCGACGAATCAGGCATTCCCAAGCTGGACCGGCAGTTCAAGTTCCAGAATTTCGTCCAAGCCCTGGAATTCACCAGCGCTCTCGGCGAGTTGGCGGAGTCCGAAGGTCACCATCCCCGGCTGACCACCGAGTGGGGACGGGTTAGCGTGACCTGGTGGACGCACAAGATCCGCAACCTCCATCGCAACGATTTCATTATGGCGGCGAAGACGGACCAACTGTACGCCGAACACACGCCGGCGGAAGGCTAGGCAACCGCTATCCCGCCGGGAGAATGACGGACCGCAGATTTCGCTCCGTCTGCGGTGTGCCGCGAAGGCGCTGAGTGCAGATGCTGATTGACGTGCGCCCACCGCGAGGCTCGATGTTGCGTTGGCCGTCTTCCCCCAATTAGCGGCGGCCACGTGCACGTGGTGCGGGCAACCGACGGAAACGTCCCAAAGTGGGATTTCAACCAAGTTTCACGTGACACCCAATGCTTGCCCATACCCGCGGGTCTCACGCTTAATGTTTTGGGATTAGGACACGACGACGCCGTACCAGACGAGATCCCCCAGGAAACATCATGCCGAAACTCCGAGCGAGGGGCGCAAATCAGCACAGCGTGGCGATTTACCAGCGCCGAATGTGACCCTGCCCGGCAACAAACAGGAGTAACCCCATGCGAGTTGTTTATTCCCTGCGATCCCGAGACCTTAACGCCGTGGCAGCGGAGGCGGCGTGGGCGGAGTCCATGGGATACGACGGCGTTTCCACGAACGAAACGGCGCACGATCCCTTCCTGCCGCTGGCCGTGGCAGCCACGTCGACCAGCCGTGTGACTTTGGAAACGCATGTGGCCATCGCCTTCCCGCGTTCGCCCATGGTGGTCGCCTACACGGCGCGCGACCTGCACGACAACAGCGGCGGACGATTCCGCCTCGGGTTGGGAACGCAGGTGAAAGGGCACAACGAGCGGAGGTTTTCCACTCGCTGGACTGGCTCAGCTGGGCCTCGCCTGCGAGAGTACGTGCAATCGTTGCACGCCATCTGGAACTGCTGGGACACGGGAAGCAATCTGGAGTACGCGGGAGACTTCTACCAGTTTTCGCTGATGACGCCATTTTTCAATCCCGGCCCCAGCGAGTATCCGCATCCCGAGGTATTCACGGCAGCGGTGAACGGCTACAACTGCCTGGTAGCGGGAGAGTGCAGCGAAGGACTGATGCTGCACAGCCTGGTTTCACCGGAGTACGTGCGACAGGTAGTACAGCCCAATGTTGCCGAAGGAGCGCGCCGCGCCGGCCGAAATGCCGACGACGTGTCCGTTGTCGGCGGGGGATTCATCGTCACCGGGCCCAACCGCTCGGCAATCGCCGAGGCAGCGGAGGAGACCAAGCGACGTATCGCCTTTTATTCTTCCACGCGAACCTACTTCCCGGTGTTGGAATGCCACGGATTCGAGGACATCGGACGAGAACTGCACGTCATGTCGCGCGAGGGCAAATGGGCGGAGATGGGCGACCTGGTGCCCGACGAGATGCTCAACGCCTTTGCCATCATCGGTGAGTACGACGAAATCCCCGGCATGTTCAAAGAAAGGTATGGTGGGCTGGTGGACGAGATGCACTTCTCGATTGAGACTGCTAACGACGCGGAACAGGGCCAGTTGCGTCGCCTAGTCCGGGAGTTGCAGGAGCAGTAAGGTTCTGCGATGGAAGAAGCGCCGGCCGAATCGTTACTTGATCCCACGCGGTTCAAGCTGGGACAGCGAGTCCAACCGTGCCTACAGGCTGAAGTGGGAAGCTTGGGAATGGCTATACTCCGTGGCGCGATGCCGTTGTATCGGCCTTGAAGTACGACTGCAGGGTCCGTGGGGTACGGTGGTAGACGTGGTGGGGGTCGGGCCGGGCAACACGATCTACGCGGTAGAAGTGAAGGCATCACGGGCGGACTTCGCCCGCGACAACCACACCGAGGCGGACATTGACCGCCTGCGGCGGCGGCGGGATGCGCTGAACCGCCGGATCCAGTTGGCCCAGTCTCCCGGATACCAATCCCTGATTGGAGATTGCAGCCGGCTGGAGCAGGAAGCGGAACGGTTGCGCGAACGGTTGACCACGGTCTCGACCAAGTTTCACAACCCGCGCTTCCTGAGCATCGCCGACTACCACTACCTCATGGCGCCGCGGGGCGTGGTACTGACGGAAATGGTCCCGCCCGGTTGGGGCCTGCTGGAACCCGGTCCCCGCGACATCGTGGCGGCGCCGGCCAAAACGATCCGAAAAAACACCGGCATCGTTTCCAACGTGCTGCGCGCCATTGCTCGGTCCAACACCACCGCGATGATGCGGGCGTATGGCGTCAAGTTCGGGGCGGCTGGCGCGGCGTTTCCGACTGCCGACATCGGTGCCCACCGTTCCGGGTCCCAGCCGACTTCCCAGCCTGACAACCTTGCCATTACGCAGCCAAAGAAGGACGAACATGCCGGATATCACCATTGATCCCCAGACCACTGCGCTCCTGATCCAGGATATGCAGAACGAGCTGATCAAGGGGGGAGGGATGCCCGTCCAGCCTCTGACTGGGGTCGAAATCATAGCCAACAGCGCGCGCCTGCTGGAAAAAGCCCGGGAGGCCGGCATGCCGGTGATCTACGTGGTAGTGAACCGGCGACCCGACCGCAGGGATGTTCCGCGCCCGCCTTTCGGAGCGCCGGCCAGCGCCGCCGATGGAGGTCCGCGTCTGACCGCAGGGTCTCACGACGCCGAAGTCGTCGAAGAGCTCGCGCCGCAGCCCGCGGACCCGGTCGTCATCAAGCACACGACCAGCCCATTCAACACGACTGACATAGAGGTCTATCTGCGGCGGTTCGGGATAACTACGCTTATCCTAACGGGTTATTCGACCACCGGCGTGGTCGAAGGGTCGCTGCGGGACGCCAGGGACAAAGATTACGACTGCGTGGTGGTGCGAGACTGCTGTGCGGCAGGTACAGTCGCAGAGCATGACGTGTGCATGGACATCATCTTCCCACGCATGGCCTGGGTGGCGACGGCGGACGAGGTAATTGGGGCGATCGCTAACTGAGTGAGCCGAGTTCGGGAGACCATCTATTCCGTCGCCGGGTCGCGGTCGTCCAATCGGTGCCAGTACACTTCTCCCCTGGCGACGGTGGACTGGACTTGTTCGGTGTTGCGCACACTGGCAACGGCAGCGTGGGCCGGGCGGCCGGTGAACCACGCAAGGAAATCAGCGTTGCGTATCGCGCGTCCGGTGTCGCGATCGTCGGCAGTGTAGGAAACCTCCACGGCAACGTAGTGGGCAGCGCCGTCCTCATCCGTGACTTCCATCACCAAATCGGCGCGGCGGAAACTTCGCAGCAGACGCGTTTCGATACCGGAAGTATCAGAGTCCTGATGAATGTCGCGCAACTCAACGTAGGAAAGGGTGCGAACCAGGCTGAAGCCCATGTCGCCGGCGATGGCGTCAGCTTCACGAACGACATTCGTGCGAGCGTAATCCGACCTGAAGTTGGCGATGTCGCTCTCAATTCGAGCGAACCTTTCGTCGGTCCTCACCATAAACCGATCGACACGATCGTTGAACCGCAACTGTTCTCCGTTGAACTGCAACTGTTCTTCATAGAAGCGGCGTTGATCTTCGTTAAAGCGGTGTTGATCTTCGTTGATGCGGCGCTGCTCTTCGACGAAGCTGTCAAACCGGGCCGGTAGATTCAGCAATTCCTCGGTAAGGATCTCCCGGCGCACGGCCGCTTTCCATTCCGGATTCTCGCTCAGAACCCGCAGCAAATCGTCGGTTGTGTTGATCGTCACCACGCCGGCTAACCTACCGGTTCATTATACGGCAACACGGCGGCGGCTAACGATTGAGTAGCCACCATTCGTCTGTGCCAAGGTTGAAATTGATGCGACGGAAACCCTCGGCGAAGGGAACGCCGCAGCGCTCACCCTGGAGGCGGGAACCTTCGGTCATTCGCTCCAGGCGCTGGGAGACAGTCCGCGCGCTTATCTGCGAAGCGTGTTGGCTGAGTGCTTTGGCCTTCCGGTTGATGTGCTCCTCGGTGATCGGAATGAACGTGTCCGGGCGCTCGGAACCCCAAAGCAACGCTTCCCCGACGCGGTGGGGCTCCAAGCCTTCATCGCTGATCTGCTCGGAAAAATCCAGCCAGCTCCAGGCATAGGAAAAAGCGGCGTCCAACGCGGCCTGGCCGCTGTGGCGGTGGTCCCGGTGGGTGTGGGAGGTGACGCGATAGGGGTCGATGCCGAATACCACCTCAGGTTTGTGACGTCGGATTTCGCGAACGACCTGGCCGCGATAAGTTTGAGTGTCTTCCAGTTCGCCGTCGCCGTAACGCAGGAACACCACCTCCGAGACACCCAGGACGTTGGCGGCGTTTTGCTGCTCGATCTCCCGGGTGGCGGCGAGTGTCTCAGGGGTGAACGAACGGTCACCGGTGCCCTTGTTGCCGTTGGTGCACATCAGGATGACCACCTTGGTGCCGGACTCGGCGATCCACTTTGCCATGGTCGCGCCGCAGCCTCCTTCGGCGTCGTCAGGGTGGGGCGTAACCACCAGCGCGCTGCGTGGCGCTTCGGTCATCACCCGAGGCTCCGGGGCGTATTCCTGATTGGGATATCCCCAGCCGTCGATCCCGTGGGGTCTGCTGGTCATTTGGGCACTCCGCTGGATTGGAATGGATAGGGGCGAATAGTCATCCGCCCCTACATGTGCTGGGTTCGGGCTTTCCCCGGCGCGATTGCGTCGAGCCTAACCGCCCAAGTGGAACACAACCATCTTGAGCTCGGTCATCTCATCGATGGCGTAGGCCGGGCCTTCCTTGCCCATGCCACTGTCCTTAAGGCCGCCGTAGGGCATAACGTCGGCCCGCCATTGCGGAGAAGCGTTGATGTGCAGGTTGCCGGAATGCACTTCCTGCGCGAACTTCATGGCCCAGTCCACGTTCTGGGTGAAGATGCCTGCCGACAGGCCGAAGCGGCTGTCGTTGGCCTTGGCGATGGCGTCGTCAATGTCATCGAATGCGCTGACGGCCACGGCGGGACCGAAGAGTTCCTCACGGGAGATCAGCATTTCCGGCCGAGCGTCGGCCACCACGGTGGCGGAGTGGAGGGTCCCGCTCCGGTCACCGCCGGCGATGACGCGCGCGCCCTGGCTCACGGCTTCAGCGATCCAGGTCTCGACGCGTTCGGCATCGGTCTGGCGGATCATCGGGCCCATCTTGACGTCTTCGTCGAAGGGATTGCCGACGCTGAACTCCTGGGTGGGTTTAACCAGCGCGTCTAGCAGATCGGCGTAGATGGTGCGGGCAGCGAAGACACGCTGAGTGGAGATGCAGACCTGACCCGCATTGGCGAAACCGCTGGAAACCGTGGCGGCCGCGACCTTCTCGATGTCGGCATCCGACATGATGATCAACGGGCTGTTGGACCCCAGCTCCATGGTGACCTTCTTGATGCCGGCGTTACGGCAAATCTGGTCGCCCACTTCCATGCTGCCGGTGAAGGTTATCTTGCGGATGTCGGGCGAGCCGGTGATAACGTCGCCGATCTCAGCGCCGGAGCCGGTGATGGTTTGGATGGCCTCTTCGGGAAGGCCGGCTTCCAGCAGGATCTCGGTTAGCTTCAAGGCAGACAGCGGAGTGTCCCCGGCCGGCTTGAGGATAACGGCGTTGCCGCCAGCCAGGGCCGGGCCCACCTTGTGGCACACGAGGTTGAGCGGGAAGTTGAACGGCGCGATCGCGGCCACTATGCCCACGGGCACACGGATGGTGAAGCCAAACTGGTTGACCACGCCGGGCGCCGAGTCGAGCGGCACGGTTTCTCCGTGCAGGCGCTTGGCTTCTTCAGCAGACAAGGTGATCGTCTGGATGGCACGCTGGACTTCACCGCGGCCTTCGGCGATGACCTTTCCCTCTTCTCGAGTTATGGTCTCCGCCAGGTCGTCAGCACGTTCTTCCATGAGGTCGGCAGCACGCTTGAGGATCGTGTAGCGACGGTGGGCGGGCAACTTGGCCATCACCGCGGCGCCACGGACGGCGCTGGCGATTGCGGCCTGAACGTCGGCAGCGGACCCACGTGGGACGGTGTCGAACGCGGACTGGTCGAAGGGATTGATGACGGGCATCTTGTCATCGCGGTCGACCCACTCGCCGCAGATGTACATGCGCATGGTGAAACTCCTGAAAAGCGAACCGGAACAAGCTCACCGATGCACGACGCACGGCGGCAAACATCATTGTACTACACGAGCCCGGGCCCGCTTATTCGGCTTCGGACTTGGCCTCGCTTTCGCCGAGGACGATGCTGCGGCCGGTATTGGTCACCTTGTAGTGGCCGGACAGACCGGGTATCCGCTCCAGCCACCGGAACTTCGTTCGCGCGGCGTTGCGCAGCGTCTGGACGAAGCTATGCGGGATCGGCCAACCGGCCAGCGTGAACAGATGCGCCAGGCTATCAGGATCGACGCTGGGTATATTGAGGTATCGATGCCCCGCCTCGGCAGCCACCACCACCCGGCGCATATCCCCCAGCGGGTTGACACGTTGGCAGAAGGCGATGAATTCATGCTCGGAAGGCGACATCGGTTCCGCGGCTCCGGTCTGAAACAGGCCGGGTTCGCGTTCCAGAGCCGCCGTGGGAGGTGGCGGGGCGATCTGGACGACGGAGACGGCGGGAGCGACCGGAGGAGCCTCATGGTTTTCGGCAATGACAACCGGTGCCGGTTGTGGCTCGGCAGCGTGATGCACCGAGCCATTGTTCGCGGCGTGGCCGTTGGATAGTATCGGCGGTTCCACGGATATGGCGACGGGCGGGTCCGACGCGGCGCCGTTGGCGCCTATGAGCTGGGGCATGAAAGAATAAAGGACTTCGCGAACGAGCCCAGGATCATCAGATTCAATGCAGACCTGACTGCCAGCTGGCAACGTGATGCTGAGCTTGTTCATCCTCACCCCCGGGCGCACCTGCGCCAGCCCCAATAGTAAAGTAACTCCGGGATTTATGGCAAGGCAGTTAGGCAGCAGGGTTCGACAAATGCAACGGACCGAATACCCTCTCACCCGGGGCCGACGCGATGCGCAGCATGTCCTCCTCAGCCTCTTCTTCTCCGATCTGCATCGCCTCCTCAGCCCGGATAACGCCCAGCACCCGGCGGCTCTCGTCAACGACCGGGATTATGCCCATCGAATACCGGGACATCAGGCCGTGGGCATCTTCCCGATCGGTGTCCGGCGACACGGACACCAGGCGATGTCCGTGACGGTCAGCCAGTTCGCCCGCCAGCCTGGCGGGACTGGAAAGGGCCAGCTGGGTGATGCTAACCGCACCGACGAGGCGCCGCTCGTCATCGAGAACGCACACCCACCCGAAACCCTCGGCGTCCTCGCCGAACAACCGCAGGGCGTCCAGGGAGTTGCCGGCCGTGATGTACTGCCGGACACGAGGGAAGTCGAGCGTCATCATCCCGCCGGCGGTATCGGGAGGGTACTGCAGCAGCGGAACCACATCCTGCGGCCGGTGCAGTCCCGCGACTATTGCTGCCGCTCCTGATTCGGGCAACTCCAGCAGAATGTCGGCGACGGTATGGGAATCGACATCATCCAGGAGTTCGGCGGCCCGTTTCGCCGGCAACTCTCTGACAATGGCGACGGCCGCGTCCGTGGGCGTCTCGTCCAGGATGTCAGACAATTCGTTTGTCGGCAGCAGGGCAACCAGCGAACGCTGCTCGGCGCGCCGCACCCGCGCCAGGAAGACCCCCTGGTCGGCCGCCAACATCTCGCGGAGCAAAGTCAGCGCGACACCGACCCGATCCTGGCCCAGGGATTCGCGGATCTGCTCGCCGATGGCGCTGATATCTGACGGCAAGGCCAAGCCCTCCGGAGGACGCGTTGCGGTATCGGATGGCGTAACAGGTTCTCGGTGTCGGTCTGGCGGGTTCATGGGAGTACCCCGGCGACCGACACCGGATGCGTCGGTCCGGTCAGATGGTCTGTTTCAGCCGGACCGCGAGCGATCGGGTCAGGCCGGGAACCGCCGCGATGTCCTCGACGGTGGCTTCCTTGATGCCCTGGAGGGAGCCAAATCGGCGGAGCAACATACGCTTGCGCTTGGGGCCGATGCCGGTAACCATGTCGATGGGCGATTTCAGGCTGCTCTTGGAGCGCAGGTTGCGGTGGAAGCTGATGGCAAATCGGTGAGCTTCGTCGCGTATGCGCTGCATGAGGTAGAGGGCCTGAGAATCGCGGGGGAGGACGATGGATTCAGGCGTATGGGGGACAAAGATTTCCTCGTTTTCCTTGGCCAGGGAGCACAGGGGGATCTGCTCCAAACCCAGGTGGAGCATCACCTCCTGGGCTGCGGAGAGGTGGCCCTTCCCGCCGTCAATGATGACCAGATCCGGCAAGACTCCCCACGTATCAACCTTGCCGTCGGGGTCCGGGTTGGCGATGGCCTGGCTCAGGCGCTTGAACCGACGGGTCAGCATCTCTTTCATGCTGGCGTAATCGTCCACGCCCTCCACGGCCTTGATCTTGAAGCGACGGTAATCGCGAGTGCGGGGCTTGCCGTCGTCGAACACCACCATGCTGCCGACCAGGTTGCTGCCCTGGATGTGCGAGACGTCGTAGCACTCCATGCGCCGCGGGGCCGTGGGCAGACTCAGTTCCTCCTCCAGCTCGGTCAACGCGCCCTGGATGGCATCGGAGCGGTTCAGCCACTTGACCCGATGCTGGGCGAGGCCCTCGATGGCGTTTGTGACCACCACCTCCATCAGCTGGCGGTTTTCGCCGCGCTGGGGGCGATACAGGCGAACCGCGCCGCCGCGCCGGCTCCGCAGAAAATCCTGCAGAAGCTGACCGTCCTCTACGGGCGGATCGTGCTGCACCAGGACGGTGGGGAGGCACCTCGAGAGCGGTGGCGTAGAACTGCTGGACGAACTGAGCAATGATCTCGCCGGGTTCGTCGTCCTGTGGGCCCTCCATGAAGAAATGATCGCGGCCGATCAGTTTACCGCGCCGGATGAAGAACACTTCAACCCACGTCTCGTTGGCGGCGTTGGAGACAGCGATCGCGTCAAGGTCAGTGAGACGGCCGGAATCGACTTTAACGGTGCGCTCCTCCTCGAACTTCTGGATGGCGCCCATCTGATCGCGCAGCACGGCGGCGCGTTCAAATTCCAGGTCCTCGGCGGCCGCTTCCATCTTGTCACGGAGCTGGCCGGTGACCATCTCGGTGTTGCCTTCCAGGAACAGGATCACCTGTTTGACGACCTCGGCGTACTCATCCTGGCTGGCCAGGCCGGCGCAGGGACCGACACAGCGGTGGATATAGTATTCGAGGCAGGGGCGCGGGTCGGTTCCGGTGATCTTCTTGGTGCAAGAACGGTAGGGGAACAGCTTTTTGACCAGGTCCATGGACTTGCGGACGCTGCCCGCGCTGGCGAAGGGCCCAAAGTAGCGGGCACCGTCCTTGTGGACGCCCCGCGTGATGTACACCCGGGGGAAGTCCTCTGCCAGGTCCACTTTCAGGTACGGATAAGTCTTGTCGTCCTTGAGGCGGACATTGAAATAAGGCCGGTGGCGCTTGATGAGGGTATTCTCAAGGATGAGGGCCTCGGCCTCGGTATCGGTGACGATGTATTCGAAGTCAGCCAGCTCACTGACCATGCGCCGGGTCTTGCGATCCAGGCCGGCAGGGGAGCCGAAATAGGAGCGGAGCCGGTTGCGAAGAACCGCAGCCTTACCGACGTAAATGACCGCCCCGCCAGCGTTCTTCATCAGATAAACGCCGGGACGTTCGGGGGTCACCAATACGCGGTGGTCGAATTCCTGCCGAACCACGGTCCAATTCCTGCCTCATGCGCGGGGCCTAAAGTACGAAGGAAACGGCGACCAACACCACCACCAACACGCTGGAAAAGATGCCGATGCGCGTGAGCTCGGAGCCAACATAGTTGTACGCCGCGGGACGATCAAACCGGCGCCCACGGGACGCGGCGACGGGCCTTCCGATGGCCGAAGTGGCCGAGGAGGCGGCCGGGGCCGCAGCGGTTGCGGACGGACGATCCGCCTCGGCTTCAGCAACTGCGGACGCCACCGGCGACGCGCTGGCGGGGTCCTGCCCGGCGGTCGCACGGTTCGCGCCGCCACGACGGCGACGCAGGTTGTTCTGTCGGGACGCCACCCGTTTGCCCTTGCTCGGCATCACCCGCCTCCTGGCGCCGCGACCCGGTTACAGGCGTCGTCAGCGCGGCATTGGTCTCGTTGATATGCGATCCGAACCTCGCCGGATCAAGCCTGAATCCATGATACCAGCATGGACGCAGAACTCGGTCGGTAACGGACCGCGATTTATGAGGCGATTTCGCTACTCTTTTTGTCCTCTCAATGTTACGGAATTCTTCCATCGCGAGGCGATTTCGCGAATCTCGTATCGTAGCCGCCTCACCCTTTGTCCACCCGGTGCAATATGGTTTACGCGGGCTGGTCGCCTTGCCCATGAAGTCTCGTTCTGCCGCAAAGGTCCCGGCCCTGCTCCAAAAGTCGGCGTTTATGGACGAGGCCGCCAAAAACCCCTTACCATTTTGACAGAGTTTGAAAAGGGGCTACCCGACGACGTTTCATCATGTCCGTTCGCCATGAGTTTGCACGGCTTGCTCGCGGTGTCGGTTACTGACGATTTTGCCTGTACGTAGCAACTCAATGTCCTCGATCTTGGCCAACGCTGCTCGTTGCATGCGCGCGCTGATAGTCAAGGGGTCCTGCTCGCGTGCGTCACGCACGAACTGTTCCAGAATCGTCAACTCGCAATTTGGGCAAGTGTTGATAGCAGAACCTGATTTGACCTGATATTTGAATGCGAAGTACCCCGGAGGATAGTCTTGCATCGTGAATGTGACCATGCACATGTCGGCGCACTCTTGGACCTCTCCGTGTAACCCGCCGTGGTGACCACATGTACATCTACGGCTTCGTACGTCAATTGCACTGTTCATGGCATCCCTACTATGGCCCTCATTTTCGAAGTTGCCCAAAAGTCGTAATCTTGCTCCACAAGTCGGGCGTTTCCGAGAGTTTTTAGGCAATGCTCGGGCTGGCGATCTCTTGTAATCGAGACTCAGTGACCTGCACGCTTCTGTCTGGGCATCAGCGGAACGTGTCAGGTCATTGGATCTCGCAATCCGTAGCTCTAATGATCGCACTTCGTCATGGTCGCCCTAAAAACGGAGTAGCGAAATCGCCTCACAACTTATGTCAATTAACTGCTGGTCATCGGCGTCCCGCCGGGGGTGTCACCCGATGGAAATACCCAGTTCGCCCTGCATATCGGCGACGGACTGGTTGCGGGTCTTGCGCTGCCACTGGGGACGGGCGTTGATGGGCTCGTTGATAATTTCGGGGTCGATTTTCAGAGCAACGAAAACGGGGCCCGGTTGGCTGAGGATCTCTTCGATCTGGCTCACGAAGTCTTCCAGGTTGTCGATGGCGTAGGTGGACGGATAGCCGCAGCCCTGGGCGACGACCTCATATTCCATCTGCTCCGCGTTCGGCACGGGTTGACCGCCGGTGGTGGCATACACCCCGTTGTCCAGCATGAAATGGTAGAGGTTGGACGGCGCCTTCTCAGCGATTGTGGGAAGAGCGCCCATGCCCATCAACACGTCGCCTTCGGAGTCGAACAACACCACGCGCTGGTCCGGGATGGCGAGGGCGAGGCCCAGGGCAAAGGAGGCATGGCCGCCCATGGCGGGGTCGCCGAGAGGGAGGTCACGGTTGGGCTGGTCGCTCAGTTCGACCCAATACCGGCCACCCCGGCCGGGTATCACCACGGCGTCGCCGCGATGCCTGTTGAAGATTTCCAGCATTTCCGCCGTTTTCATCATGATGGTCACTTCCGTTATGTGCGTTGATCAGCGGCTGACGTTGAAGCCGTGGTACTCGTCGCCAACGAGGACGGCGACGGGACGCTTCTCCCGCTGCGCCTCGGCAAAGGCGATGGATATGCGGTCGGCGTCCTCATCAGATTCGACCAGATAATAGTTGATGTTGAAAGCGTGGAGGAAGCGCTCGGTGTAGAACGCGGCGGTGTCGGTGATAACGCCGTGGCGGGTCCAGCCACGATACCCGACCATCATGACGACCGGTACATTCATGCCCAAACCCCAACCGCGCAGGGAATCGCCGGACTCCATCATGCCGGTATTCTGGATCAGGATAACGGGCTTCTTGCCCCCGGCGGCGAGGCCGGCAGCGGTGGAGAAAGCGTGGCCCTCACGACTGACGGGCACCAGGTCCAGGCTCGGTTCCTCGCTCATCAATACATAGAGGAAGTTGGTCTCGCTGTCAGGCAGCCAGACCACGTGGGTAGCGCCATTCTTCTTCAACTCCGCCAGGATGCGGGCGGGACTCAGTTCGGCCATGGGTGATACCTGCCTCGAAGTGTTGGGGGCAATCGGGAGCGCCGGGTTGCGGGCAACAGGTATACCCGGCTCGCTATCCGGCGTCAATCGGCGGTACCGACAACGCTGGGGGTTTGGATGTTCAGCGTGTGGTGACCGCCGACGTGATCGGTGGAGACGCGACGACTAATCGGCGGCGGCCGCCGCCGGTTCGGCCAGGCGGTTGTCCACGAGGTCTGCGCTGCAAGCGGCGCCGTCCAGCAGATCCCAACCAACCATCCAGTGGTAGGTGTCCTCGACTATCTCGTCGGTGTAAGGGGTGTTGTAGGAGTAGCGGAGGCGGGGCAGGTGGAAGTCTTCGGGAGTGACCCCACCGTGCTGGGCCGCGACTGCGGCGAACCGCGGCTCGTCGATGAGATACCGGAGATACCTGCGCTTGTCGGCGTTGATCCGGTCCACCGCCTTGGCGACGGCCCTATTGATGGCGGCGAAAGTTTCCTCGTCCATGTTGTCGCTGGCGTTCTCGGCGCCCAGGTAATGACCCTCACAAACCGGACGGCAACCCAACTTTTCAGCCAGGGTGATCCAGGGTTCCATGAGGGCGGCAGCGGCGACCTCGCCGTTCATGAGGGCCTCAAACCGGAACTGAGGCGAGCCGTAATGGACCAGCTTCAGCTTATCCTTGGGCAGATACCCCGACAGCAGCCGCAGCGCGACGTAGTGGGACCCGGCGTGGAACTGGACGGCCACCGGTTTGTTGCCCAGGGTCCCCGGGTAGTAGTGAGGAGAGTCCGGATGCACCAGGATAGCCTGAGTGGCGACTGCAGAACGGAGGGCGATGATGCGGGCGCCCTGTTTGCTTTCATAGGCCCGACGGACCTGACCTTCCTCTCAAGCGCGATAGATTGCCACCTGGCGTCCTCGAAATGCCACATGGCCGAGGATAGGATTGACGTCTTCCGGGCTTTCGGTGGGGGTGACCCGACCACTGCTGACCGCGGTGACGAATTCCATGTCGATGCCCTCGGCTTCGAACAGCCCTTCGTCCCGGGCAACCAGCCAGGGAAGGCTGAACACCACACCGCTGATTTCGCTGACAACCTTCTTCATTTGTTGACTCTCCTCGTGTTGAGACCAATAGTCGGCGCAAGTTTAGCAAAGTCACGATGCAGCGTCCATTTGGGGAGGCGCCCGTCAGTGCCCCTCGATTATTGTCTTCACGGATGACCCGACCAACGAACCCGCGGTTGGCGGCAAGTTGCTATACGGTTTCTGCCGCACTGCGACCCCGGTCCTACGCTGAATTGATGCAGATTTGTGATCACGGTAGTGTCGGTGGACGAGCGCCGCAGAACGATCCGGGCGCGGCAGCGATGACAAAATTCCCGACTGTTGCGGATGGCATGTGCGGCTTGATTTGGGCGATTGCGGAGGTGGCGGCCCGTCTCCTGCCGCGAGTGTCGGTCAACTTGACCCCCCATTTGCCCTGTGCTTTACTTGCCCAACGGTCGCGCCGGTTTTGACGGCCGGCCACGACCGTTATCGCACCACCCTTTCCAGAGGACAATCGATGCATTTTGGCATGTTCATGCAGTTCGAAACCCGGCCGGGTGGGAACCAGGCGGCGGCGTTTTCAGAAGGGTTTGAACTGGTCGACACGGCCGAAGAATGTGGCTTGGACGGGGCCTGGCTGGCCGAAATGCATTTCACCCCCGACCGGTCGGTGCTCTCGTCTCCGATCACGATCGCGAGCAGCATCGCGACGCGGACACGCCGGCTGCGCATCGGCATGGCAGTTTACGTGCTTCCGCTGAACAACCCCCTGCGGATCGCCGAGGAAGTCGCCACCGTCGATCAGATCAGCGAGGGCCGGTTCGATTTCGGCATCGGGCGGAGCGGATTTGCGCGGTCGTATGACATCTACGGCGTGCCCTACAACGAGAGCCGAGATCGCTTTCGTGAGGCCCTGGACATCATCCTGCAAGCCTGGGAAGGCGAGCCTTTTTCCTACGACGGCAGCTACTACCAGGTGACCAACGCCACGGTGGCGCCGTTGCCGTACCAGCGTCCCCATCCTCCTTTTCGCATGGCTGCCACCACCGCCGAGACTTTCCCCCGGGCCGGCGCCGACGGTTACCCGATTTTCGTGGGCCTGCGCGGCATGGACATTCCGGAACTCCGTGACAACCTTGACCAATACCGTGCGGCGTGGCAAGCGGCCGGACATCCCGGCAACGGGGATGTTTCTTTGCGCGTTCCCGTCTACGTGGGCCTGACCGAAACCGGCGCGATCGAAGAACCCTTCGAAAGCATCCAAGCCTATTTTGGCCGCATGGGCCGGCTGTATGCCGCGGACTCCGGCTCAGCCGGCATCCAGGCGACCGAGCTGCGCGACCAACGGGGCGATCGGTTGTCCGCACTGTCATACGACGACATCCTTGCCACCAAGGTGGCGTTTGGCACCCCCGCCGGTCTGGTTGACCGTTTCACTGAACTGCGGGAAGAGCTCGGGCTGAATGGCGTCGTGGCGGAACTCAACGCGGGGGGCCTGATCCCGCATGACGTGGTCGTCCGAAACCTCCGCCTGCTGACCGAGAAAGTAATGCCGGCATTCAAGTGACCCAAGCCGGCGCAATTGAACTGGTGAGGTGACCAAAACCATGAAAGTTGCCATCCTCGATGACTATCAGAGCGTTGCCTCAAGCATGGCCGACTGGTCCAGCCTGGCTCAGGGCACAGAGGTCACCTTTTTCAGTGATCATCTGGCCGATGAGGGTGCGTTGGCGACGCGCTTGTCGGATTTCGACATCGTCATGGGCATGCGGGAACGGACCGCCTTTCCCCGGTCGCTGCTGGAACGATTGCCCGCGCTGCGCTGCCTGATAACCACCGGTGCGCGCAACGCGTCATTCGACACCGACGCGGCCACCGACCTGGGGATCACGGTGTGCGGGACGCCGGGCGAAGGCGAAGGGTCCCACCGAACTGACCTGGGGCCTGATCATCGGGCTGATGCGCCGCATTGCCGAGGAAGACCGGGCCACGCGCGACCAGGGGAAGTGGGGCATCCACGTGGGTGCCAGCCTACAGGGCAAGACGTTAGCGCTATTGGGGCTGGGGCACATCGGCTCGTTGGTGGCTCGCGTCGGCAACGCTTTCGATATGCGGGTCATCGCGTGGAGCCAGAACCTCACTCCCGAACGAGCCGCGGAGTGCAACGCCACCCTGGTCGACAAAGACACGCTGTTCGCCGATGGCGACGTGGTGTCCGTACACGTTCGCCTGAGCGACCGCACGCGCGGCCTGGTGGGCGCCCACGAGATTGGCCTGATGAAGTCGTCGGCGATCCTGGTGAACATCTCCCGTGGCCCCATCGTGGACGAGGCGGCGATGGTAGACGCGCTCCAAAGGCGAGCAATCGGAGGCGCCGCGCTGGACACCTTCGACGTGGAGCCGCTACCGGTTGACCATCCCTTGCTGACCTTGGACAACACCCTAGTCACACCTCACGTGGGTTACGTTACCCAGGTGGGGTACCGCGCCTTTTACTCCGGCGTGGTCGAGAACATCCGGGCTTTCGCATCCGGCGAGGCAATTCGGGTGATCAACCCCGACGTTCTGCAATCGTCCAATCTGCGCGGGCCGGCCTGATACCGGCCGCCCAACAGGAGAACCCTCAATGAAAGCCTTGCGCATCGAAGAATACGGCAGTGTCGAGGTCCTCGAGTGGAAGGACACGCCAGAGCCAACGCCGAGCCCGCATCAGGTACTGATCAAGGTGGACGCGGCCGGCGTCAATTACGCCGACATCATGCGCCGCCAGGGAAACTACCCCGGTCCCGACCTGCCGGCCACGCTGGGGTTGGAAGCGGCGGGAACCATCAGGGCGTTGGGTTCCGACGTCACCGAGGGCCGCCTGGCGGTGGGACAACGGGTCATGGCGATGGGGCCGCAGGGCCAGGCGGAATACGTCGCCGTCAATCACAACTTCGTTTTCCCGTATCCGGAGGGCATTGACCCGGTTCACGCCGGCGGCATGCCAATCACATTTCTCACGTCGTACCACATTCTGAAGAGCCGCGGCGGCATGCAACCCGGCGACACGGTCCTGATCCAGGCCGGGGCGTCCGGCGTTGGGACCGTCGCCATCCAGTTGGCCAAGGAATGGGGGGCGAGGGTGGTGGCGACCGCCTCGACCCAGGACAAGCTGGACCTCTGCCGTTCCCTGGGCGCCGACGTGACCATCAACTATACGGAGGCGGATTTCGAGGACGAGGTGAAAGACCTGACTGACGGCCGGGGCGTGGCGCTGGTGCTGGAGTGCGTGGGGGGCCCGGTGCTCGAAAAGTCGGTGCGTTGCGTGGCCTCGTACGGGCGGGTGGTCAGCTATGGCAACGCCAGCGGCCAGCCGGCCAACCTGGCGGCCGGCGACATCACGACCGTCAACCGCACGGTCATCGGGTTCAGCATGGGCCGGTCGCCCATCGGCTCTCTCGACCACCAGGGCGCGATGGACGACCTCATCCCCATGACTATCGACGGGCGGCTAAAACTGATTGTTGACCGGGTGATCCCGATGTCAGAGGCGGGCAACGCCCACCTGCATCTTGCTTCTCGCGGCACCCGCGGCAAGGTCATCCTGACCCCGTGAGTATTGCCGCCGAACAATACGCCGCGGTACACGATGCGGCCCTGGCGGCAGACCGCTTCGCCGACCATCGCCGCCGAGCCGACCACTGGGCGGACATCGCGGAGATGTTTCGCCTGGATCCCCATCGGGAGTGGGACCAAAGTCTCCACGCAATCGCCGGTTACCTGCGGCCATCGGATGTCCTGCTTGACGTTGGCGGCGGCGCAGGACGCATATCACTGGCGTTGGCCGGCCAGGTGCGAGAGGTGGCGCTGGTGGAGCCGTCCGAGGGCATGCGGGGCCAATTCGTCGCGTCTCGCGACGAGGCGGGCATCTCCAACGCGCGGGTGTCACCGGATTGGTGGATGGAGTCCGCCGAAACGGGAGACGTGGCGGTCACGTCGGACGTCACCTATTTCGTGCGCGACATCGTCCCGTTCCTCGCCAAGCTGCACAATGCCGCAGCCCGGAGAGTGATCATATCGATCTGGCGACCCACCCCCGGCGATATGGACAACGAGTTGCGACGAGTCCTTTTCGATGAGCGCCCCCCTCCCTGGCCCGGGCTACCCGAACTGGCCGCCGTTCTGTGGGAGATGGGCCTTTTGCCGGAGATCCGACCCGTTGATGAACCGCCGTGGTGGATACCGGAGACGGCCGGCGGATTGTCCCAAGAACAGGCCGTGGATCTGGCGATGCGCCGACTGGAACAGGATGACGAACCGACCCGTCGCCAAGTCGCTGACAACCTCGACCGGCTATTCGAGCGCGGCCCGGATGACCTGAGCCCACGGTGGCTCGGCCACGCGCGCGCCGTGCTGCTCACGTGGGCCACCCACGGACGACCCCTGGATTGAACAGAAGCACTGGATTGAACAGGAGCACCTAATTGGACAGGAGCACCCAATGGACCGTATCGGCGTAGCCTTTGCCGGAGGCGGCATGACGCCGCCCGAAATCGTGGACTGCGTTCAGTTGGCGGAGGAACTCGGCTACGATTCCGCATGGGTCGCCGAGGGCCACGGGGGCGACCAATTTTCCATCCTGACCGCGTGCGCGCTGGCGACGTCGCGGATACGCCTGGGCACCAGCATCAGCAGCGTCTACGTTCGCAGTGCACCCACCATCGCGATGGCGGCGGCGTGCGTGGATCATTTTTCCGGCGGCCGCTTCATCCTGGGCCTGGGCAGCAGCCACAAGGTACAGGTGGAGCCCGAACACGGCCTGGAATTTTCCGGCCCCATCCCTAGAGTCCGCGACACGGTGGATATCGTGCGCCGCCTGCTGCGCGACGGCGCGGTGACCAACTACCAGGGGGAGGCGATCAGCATCGGAACCTTCGACCTGCACTTCCCGACGTTCCGGCCGGAAATGCCCATCTACCTGGCCGCAGTTTTCCCCAAGATGCTCGAGATCGCCGGGGAAATCAGCCAGGGTGTGCTGCTCACCTGGTGCACGCCCGAACACGCGCGAACGGCCAGCAAGCACATCGCTACCGGTGCGGCGCGAGCCGGGGTTTCTCCGGAAACCGTCGAGGTGGCGACCCTGGTCTCCGTGGCCGCGCCGGGCGCTGACGACGGCGGGATGCGCCGGGTGGCGGCGACCTACGCCGGCCGGTTCCCCAGGTATCGTCGGCTGATGGCCGAAGCAGGGTTCGCGGACGAGGTTGAGGAAGTGCGCCGTGCGTGGCGTGAGGGCGATGTGTCCTTGGCCGAAAGTCTGGTACCGGAAGGCCTGATCAACCGCATGTCGCTGCCTACTGATCCGGGCGCCAAGCGAGAGAGGCTGGCCGAATATCGCGAAGCCGGACTGACCCTGCCGATCATCGCTCCCCGGGTATCCGGCCCGAACGCCGGCGCGACGGCGAAACAGATCATTCGCGCAAACGCACCGGCCTAGCGTCCGAAATGGCTCGACAGACTATTGGTCTGCCGGCAACCAGGGCGACCACAGTGTGAGGGGAATCGTGACCGAAACGCGAGGCTGGTCGCCGACCACCGCCGTGGTGTGACCCTGACCGGTCAGGTCGTCGGCCAACAGCACGTCGCCGGCCCCGAAGCGGCGCTTGGTGCCGTCACCAATCCCAACCTCCATTTCCCCGGCCAGCGTGATTACATACTGTCGGCGAGGAGCGGTGTGCCAGTCTGAGAAATAACCGGGATCGAATCGCCGGAAATTAACGCCCGGCGTTACCTGCATTCCGCTGTGAATGGCGCGGTTTCCGGACAGATCCAAGTCTTCAAAATGAGTCTGGCCGTCCTCGCCGGTATAGATGCGAACAAACACCATGCTTGATGCCTCCCAATTCGAAATCGTGCTGACAGCAACGGCGGGGCGGGTCCCCATCCGGCCATCAAACCACCGACATTCTAGCGCATCAGGCTGCAGATAGTGACGGTTTGGCGAGGGTTCGCGGGTTCGCAATGTGCTCGTTCGGTTCCGGTTGATGCGGAAGGCCGGGAGTGGCAGACTGGTCTGCTGGGGACGCGATGAACGAGCACGATTCCTTTACATCGGTTCCGGGCCTATGGTACGATTAACCTGCATCCGCACGTTCGGCGGAAGTGGCTCAGTGGTAGAGCGTCTCCTTGCCAAGGAGAAGGTCGCGGGTTCGAATCCCGTCTTCCGCTCCAATGAAAACGATGAAACGGCTCCAATTGGAGCCGTTTTTGTATGTTTGCTGGCGGGCGACCCTGCTGACCGGGCCCCCGCTTCTATTGCGCTTCACCCGTTGCTGGGCGGAACGGAGTGTCCGACCAGTCAGTCCCGGTTCAGTCGAACGGTATGCGCCGCAGGAAATCCATGCCCCACCCGGTGCGCTTGCGTTTTGTTTGTACCGAAACTGGACGGCCATGATTCTTAATCGACTGCCCGGTCAATCCTCGCAGCAACGACAAATTGCGCGCGCCTCGGTTTCGCCGTGGTGGGGCCTCGCCACCGTGAAAGCTAACGTCCAACACCTATCCCCGTCGAGTCGTGACTTGCCCAAGATTCGTTCAACGCACGACCGGACCGCCGGAGAGAGTGCTGAATGAATCCGGAAAGGTCGATGGCGGTCGGAGTGGCAAGTCGGGACGATCAGCCGAAATATCCCTGCCCGCCATTGACGTGTATGGTCTGGCCGGTGATGAAACCGCCGTCGTCGGTGCAAAGGAAGGTCACCGTAGAGGCTATCTCCTCGGGTTTGCCCTGTCTTTGCAGGGGAATTCCCGAGGAGTCGGGGACCCGGCCGGCATACCACTCGGGGTTGGCACGGCTGGTGTCGATGCTTCCCGGCGATACGACGTTGACGCGGATGTTGTTCCCGGCGAACTCGGAGGCCAGGCTGCGGGCCATTCCCACCATTCCCATTTTGGCTGCTGAGACATGAGCGCGCTGGGGACCACCGCGAAAGGCCCCGTCACCGGTGAGGAATACAATCCTCCCGAAGTTGTTGTCCACCATCTGCTGGATCACGCCGTGGGTCGTGTAGAAGGAGCCATCCAGGACCACGCCACGAACGTATTCCCAGTCCTCCAGGGTAAGTTCGGTGAACGGCTTGTGTGGTCGGATCGCGGCGTTATTCACCAGAATGTCGATGCGTCCGAAGGTGGACATTGCCGCGTCAATCATGGCGTCGACCTGGTCCTTTTGGGAGACGTCAGCAAGAACGGGCAAAGCCTTGACACCCAGTTCCTCCACGGCCGCCGCGGTCGCTTCCGCTTCATCGCGGTTGCTGCGAGCGTTGACTACAATGTTGGCTCCTTCCGCAGCCATCATCAACGCGGTGGCCCGGCCGATGTTCCGGCCTGAGCCGGTGATCAATGCTACTCTGCCGTCCAGTTTGCCCATGTCTGCAAGTCTCCCGGTAGAAATTCGGTGATCGGTCCAAACTCGTGGCGGCGATTATAGCGCACCGGATGGCGAATGGCTGCGTCGAACTCTATACTTTGAATCATGCGATACGCACCGGCCTGGTTAGTTGTTAGTGCGATGGTGACAATGTTCACTGTCGGTTGTTTCTTTGGAGACTCCCCCGCAAGCGAACCTCCCGGCGTCGACCTACAGGCGACCATCGATGCAGCCCTGGCTCGGGTTGCCGCCTCCCAGGAATCCGACGCTACGCCTTCAACAATCCCATCACAGGGTACCGCCAAGCCCACCGCGCTGCCAGACGATACTCCAGCGGCGGCGGTCGCGGCGCCCACTTCGACCACGCCGATACCGGGCCAAACACCTACAATGACTATCGCTGCATCCGAGTTCCACCTGTCGGACGCGCGCAATTGGGACTACGCGACACAAGCGAGCCCAGCCGTGGCGGCACAGATACGCAGCGTCAGCTGGATCGCTGACGGTTTGCAGACGACTGATGAGTTCAACGCCGCCGAGCGCATGGTCAACATTGGCATCGACGCGCCGGAGACCCTGACCACGTTACTGGACTCGCATGCGTTGAGAGAAGACCTGCGGCCGACTGATCTGCCGGCGCTGCTTTCGCTACAGCGCATGGCGCAGGACAGGCCGGAGCGTCTGGCGCAGCTAACCGGCGCCGCCTGGTTCCGTGACGGCCTGACCGTGGCCGAAGCGGCGATAGTGGCCGTGCTCTACGAACGGTCCAGGTTCCTTTCGTCCGAGTTCGACGACATAGTCGCAAACCCGGGCATTCTCAGCGTCGAACTGGGAGCCACCACCAACCGGAACGGATCTATCATCCCGATCGCCATCGTGCGATCGGGCGCTGCCCCCGCGGGTTCTCCGGTTATGGGCGTAGCCCAAACTGCGGTATCGGTCTTCGAAGGGATGTTCGACGCGCCATTTCCAACTCCGGCAATCGTCATACACGTCACCGACTACGTTGCCGGGGTAGCCGCGGGCACGAATTATCAGACCCACATCACGCTGTTGCCGGAGATTGATTCAAATCTCAAGCCTGATTTTGCTCCGCACGCCGTTTTTCACGAGATCGCCCATTACTACCTTTACGTGCAACCGGTATGGCACGCGGAAGGGGGAGCTGATTTCGCGGCCTCCTACGCGCGGCACGTCACCACCGGCGCTCGGATAGAGTCGACCAACTTTCCTTGCGACGGGGCATCGACCATAAGCGAGCTGGAACTGCGGACGCCCGACAACGCGGAGGAAGCCCAGGCTGATCCGGGCCTGTGGCGGTGCAACTATTACCTCGGCGAGCGGCTGCTGCTGGCTCTGTACCGCAAACTGGGAGAGGAGCGGTTCCTCCAAGGCTGGCGGGAACTGTATGCGCAGATAGCTGAAGATCCGTCCTATCCGTCGCAGCGAGACTTTACGGAAACCGACATCCGCGTGGAGTGGATCCGAGCCGGCGGCATGTTGATGCAGCCGGACCTGGAGCACATCTGGGACCAATGGTACCGGGGTCGGGCCAGCAGAGCGGCGCCAGGAGTACCGGACCCCTCGCCCGTGGATCCTAACCTGCCGGAAATCAACGGGCGCATCGACCAGGCCCACGTAGCACTGACCACCGATGGCCCACCCGTGGAGAGTTTTTCAGCGTCCGATGTTGACGGGTGGGTGTACCTGACGCTGGAGTACACCTACGCCCTGTCCGGCGGCTCGCAGGATCTGACGCTGGAGGTGGTTGAGTATTTCGAAGACGGTTTTACCAACGGGCGCCGTTCCGTGCCGGTAATGGTGCAACCCCAGCACATCGGCGGCACTCAATGGCTGTCGGTGGGCCCGACGGCTCCGCTAGGTTGGGCCCCGGGACGCTATTGGGTTTATGTGTACGAGGGAGGTCGCAAGGTTGCCGAGGTCCAATTTGACGTCGCGCCGTAGTCTTTTGGTGAGCGCACGCGCACCGGAACCAACCGGACGAAGGAAACAGTTGCCATGAACTACAAACGGTTGGGAGCGTCCGCGCTGATGGTCCCGGAGATTGGGTTGGGAACGTGGCGGTACACCGGGGGACCCGAGCCGTTGCGACGGGGGGTCGAACTGGGCGCCAACCTAATCGATACGGCGGAGATGTACCGCACCGAAGCGGCGGTGGGCGAGGCCATAGCCGGCATTCGAGACAAGGTGATCGTGGCGACCAAGGTCCTGGGGAGCAATCTGCGCTACGACGAGGTGCTGAAAGCCGCCGAGAAAAGCCTGCGGTTGCTCGCCGTGGACAAGATCGACCTGTATCAAATTCATTGGCCCAACCCCAGGGTGCCGATTGCGGAGACCATGCGGGCAATGGATCGGCTGGTCTCGGACGGCAGCGTGGAGCACGTGGGCGTCAGCAATTTTTCCGTGGATGAGATGCGGGAAGCCCAGGCGGCGATGCCCAACGTGCCGATCGTGTCCAACCAGATCCTGTACAACCTGCGCCGGCGCAGCGCGGAACGCGACGTGATCCCCTACTGTCGGCGGAACGACATCACGGTCATCGCGTATTCGCCGTTGCACGAAGGAGCGCTGGCTGGCGACCGAGGCGGGCGCATTCGTAGGGCTCTGGGCAGAAATCGCGACAACGAGGTCCTGGAGGAAATCGCCGGAGAGGTCGGGAAAACGGTGGCGCAAATCGCTCTGAACTGGGTTGCGGACCAGGAAGGGGTCATCGCCATCCCGAAATCCAACAGCGTAGACAGAACGGAGGCCAATTGCGCGGCCTCGGGCTGGAGCCTCACGACAGACCAACGCGGGGCTTTGGAGCGGACTTTTCCGATCTAGGCGGGGCCGACATTTCCAGGCGGGGCAAGCATTCGGCGCGGGTCGTCGATCCGATCTGTGCGCTGGGCTCCGGTATGGTACGCTTTGCGGCACGAATCCACCGAACATCCCTGACCCGACCGGAGGTGTACTCAAATGTCTCTGCGTTCCGACCTGAAAAACCGACTGACCGCCGGTGAGACGATAGTCGCGCCGGGCGCCTACGATCCGATGTCGGCCCGAGTAGTGCAATCCCTGGGGTTCGATACCGTGTACGTCGGCGGCTACATGAGCGGCGCCCACCTGGCGGTAACCGAGCCGCTGATGACGCTGACTGAGCAGGTCGACGTGGCCGAGCGAGTGGCGAAATCGGTGCCGCTGCCGGTGATCTGCGACGCCGGAGCCGGCTATGGAGATCCGGTGCACACCATGCACACGGTGCGCGTGTTCGAGCGGGCCGGCATCTGCGGCATTCACATCGAGGACCAGGTGTTCCCCAAACGGGCCTCATATCACGCGGGCCTGGAGCACGTCATTCCCATCGACGAGTTCCTGGAAAAGATGCGGTACGCGGTAGAGGCGCGCAGCGACCCCGACTTTTTGATCATCGGCCGCACGGACTCGTTCACGGCGGTTGAGGGCGACATGGACGATGCCATCCAGCGGGGCAACGCCCTGCGTGATCTGGGCGTGGACGTGGTGATGCCCCGGGGAGTGCGCCAGCGCGAAGACCTGGCGACCTACCGCGCCGGAGTGCCCGACGTGCCGCTGCTGGTCATCGCCGGCACCGACGACATCACCGTGCAGGAATACGAGGAGTTGGGCTACAAGGTCATCATCTACGCCACGACACCGGCCATTGCTGCCGTGCAGGGCATCCAACGGGCGTACACCAGCCTGCGGGACACCGGTCACATCGGTATCGGAGCCGCAGAAGTGGCCCAGCGTCGAGCCGAAGTGGAGGCGCTGATCAGCCTGCCCGAGTACCAGGCGGTGGAAGCGGCCACGACGGAGCGAGAATTCCAGGATCGAGCGCGGCACTGATCGCCCCAGATACGTCTACTGCAACGGCCGGCTTTTCCGAGTTTCGAACGGGAAAGCCGGCCGCTTTCGTTGTCGAACGGTTAAAGATGCCGGGCGCGTCGTCGTCAGGCTCATGTACCATCGCACCACGCGACGCGGCCGTCCACGATAGTCGCCACGGAGCGGACCGTAGGCAACTCGGCGGGCGTAACCGCCATCGGATCCGGTTCCACGACCGCCAAGTCCGCCGGCATACCCGACACGATGCGCCTGGCACCCAAGTGCATGGCTATCGCCGCCGCCACCGTGGGCACCCCGATCCCTCCGACATGGACTCCGTTGGCCGATTGGCGCGACATTGACGCCGCGATAGCCGCCCACGGGTTCGGGTCTACGACCGGCGCGTCGGAACCAAGGGCGACGGGGACTCCCCGGGCGCCAGCGCCCCCACGGGGTAGAGATGCGGCAGCAGGTCGGCGTCGACGGTACGGCGGTATCGCTCGCCGTCGTAGTGCAAAAACCCGGGATTGGCCACCACCATGGCGCCGCTTTGAGCCACCAAGTCCAGAACGTCCGGAGGGCACTCGCCGCAGTGCTCGATGCGGTCTTGAGGCCGGCTGCCGTCGATGGATGTGACGGGCCGAGTTTCCTTGATCGCCAGCGCGGCGGCGACAACGGCGTCCCGCTCCACCGCGTGGATCGCCACCGGAAAACCCAGGTCGTGAGCGTGGGCCACCATCCGGGCCAGTTGGTCGGGATGGGGATGCAAGCGTCCGACCGAAGCGGTAAGCATAATCTTGGCGTGGCCAACTGTCAGCAGACCGGCGCTTGAGGTGGAACCATAGCCGAGGCCAGCCTCGCGCATTTCTTCCAAGTGATCCCCACCGGCCATCATGGTCAAACGCAACGGAAAGGCTCCCGAACCGGTCGCCGCCTCAAAATAACGCCAACGGTCCGGGCCATTGTCCGGTCCGGCATCTGTGGCGCCGGTTATTCCATAGGCGAGCATCCGCTGGCCGACATCCCGTAGAGCGTCCTCTGATGCGCCTGGAGAGCGGTGATCGGGTTCGCCCGCGCGCCGGCGCAGCCAGCCGGACATTTCCAGCAACAGGCCGGTCGGTTCGCCGTCGTGATCCCGGACAATCACGCCTCCAGGCGGGTTTGGGGTCTGACGGTCGATTCCGACCATGGCCAACGCGCGGCTGTTCAGCACGCAGGCGTGGCCGGAACGATGCTCCACGCGCACGGGCCGCGCCGTGGAAACCCGGTCAAGGTCACGACGGTCCAAATGCCGTCCCAAACCGACCGGCGAGTCGTCGTAGCCGTAGCCGCGAACCCAGCGGTCCGAAGACGCGGCGGCCCGGCGCAACGCATCGACGATCGCGTCGACATCTCCGGTCGCAGCAGGTCGGCAATCGACACGCAAGCTGGCAGCGGCCGAAGCCAACAGGTGGCAATGGGCGTCGACGATGCCCGGGATGACCGCGCGGCCGGCGCAGTCCAGTATTGTCGTGTGCTTCGTGGCCAACCGACGGATTTCAGCGTCGCGGCCGACGGCAAGGACCCTGCCGCCGGCCACTGCCAGCGCGGTCGGGCTGCCCTCGCCAGCGAGGATCCTACCGTTGAGCAAAACGATGTCGGCAGAAGGGGTCGCAGAAGGGGTCATTGGCGCACGGAGGGACAGCGAGTCAAGCAGGATCTTCCATTCGCGGTGCTATAATCGCGTCCGACCAAGCCTGAAACCGGGATGCGGACGCATCGGGAGCAACATTATGCCGGAACTGGAAATCATCATGGGCGGCTACTCGATCAACACGGACCAGACCCGATTGGGACTGTGCACCGTCACGCTGATTCGCGGTGAGGTGCTTTCCATTGTGGACGTGGCGCATTTCGGCCGCCGCAACATGCTGGTTGACGAGCTCGCCGCGCATGGCATTTCCACGGATGATATCGGAAGGGTGATCCTGACTCACGCCCACTGGGACCACTCCCAGAATACCGATCTGTTCCCCAACGCGGAAATCGTGATCCACGCCGATGAGTTGGAATATAGCCGCAACCCCCGGGTTGGCGACCTGGCTACCGCGAGGTATTTCGCGGACACCCTACTGAATCAGAAGGTGAACGCGGTCAGCGGCGAAACGGAACTGGAGCCCGGAGTCCGCATCATCGAAACCCCGGGACACACTCGCGGGCACATCAGCGTGGTGGTCGAGACAGATGCCGGCGCGGTGTGCATTGGCGGCGACGCCATGTCGGACGCGGGAGCCATCGGCAGGGGAGCGCCAGCGATCATCTTCTGGAGCGAGGCCGACGCCAGGGCCAGTATCCAGAAGATCGTTGCGGCGGCCAACACCATTTATCCCGGCCACGACCGGCCGTTCCGGGTGGAACCCAACGGCGACATCACCTATCTGTCCGAATCGCAGACGCTGGAGGTCAGCGGTGTGCTGCACTACGCGAGCGGCGCGGTTACCGTGAAACTCGGGCGAGCGGACCACCCCGGCACCACGGTGATGCCCAGCGCCATCGACTACCAGGGCGGGGGACAAAGCCACCCGGGTCACTGCTAGACGCGCCGCAAGGCGACCGCGCTGAAGTCCGTAGCGGCCCAGCCGGGCAGCGGGAGGCAGGTCATGCGGGCGGTGGTATTCGACTGGGATCTGACCCTGTGGAACAGTTGGGGAATCCATCTGGGGCTGATGGAGAGCACCGCAACGGAATTGGGCATGAAGCCGCCCACCGCCGAGGCGGTCGCCGCGGAGTTTCATCGACCGTTTCACCAACACCTCCTGTGGTTTTTCGGCAGCGATCCGGAAGCACCGGACGAATTGGAAGGCATCCTCCCCGTTTACCTGAAGCATTATCACGCGATTGACGGACATCGCCGTTACCTGTATCCGGGGGTTGCCACGCTACTGAACGCGTTCCGCCGACGCGGGATACGCGTGGGCATATTATCGGACAAGATCCCATACTTCGGGGAGCTGGAACTGAGAACTGTCAGGGCTTGCCCCGCTGGTCGAATACGCCAACTTCAAGACCGACGCGCGTCCCTACAAGCCGGCGCCCGACGGGCTGATCGATGTTCTGGAGACGATGGGCGTCGATCCGGGCGACGCCATGTACGTGGGAGATGGGCCGCAGGACATCGCGTGCGCCCGCAGCGTCGGAGCGACGTCCGTTGCCGCGCTGTGGGCCACCATCGACCAGGAAGCGATACTGGCGGAGCAACCGACGCACCGAGTTTACCGTCCTCACCAGGTGATGGCCGTGGTTGCCGAAGCGAACGGATACGGAGGTCCCGAGCCGTGGCTGCGGCATCTGCCATGGCCGTGGCGTCCGGACGCCGACGACCCCGACGACGATCAGGACACCGGCAGCGGGGAACTCGCGGACGTCAGCAGGGGCACGGATAGCAACTCGCCGCTACTATCCTGGCCCCTGGCGAACCGGTGGCGGGGGCGTGCCGGAGACCTGGCTTTACCGCCGGGTGAGGCCAATCCGATCGCGCCGCTCAGGCTACAGACCGGGCCGGGCGACAATAGTTGACGGCTGCATTGGAATTGCCGTTATCCTTTTGTGGCGGGCAGGTTGTGGCGGGCAGGCGTAACAGACGGGCGTGGCGGGCAGACGTGAATGAAAGGCGCGTTGCCAGCGTTGGTGTTGCTTGTATAATGGCGGCACCCGTCGCGCCACCGATGACGGCGGTATCGCCTCGATCAGTGGCGGCGACACCAGAAATGGGAGCCCACCCCAATGAAGAACAAGGTTTTCTCCGATTTCGACTCGGCTGTAGCCGACATGAAAGACGGCATGACGTTCATGTCGCCAGGTTTTGGAAACGTGGGCCTGGCCCGCAACCTTCTGGCCGCAGTACACCGGCTGGGCATCAAAGACCTGACGGGCATCTCCAACAACGCTGGTTCAATGGACGACCGGGTGGACGTGGGAACGTTGGTCGAAGCGGGTCAGGTCAAGAAGATGATCTGCGCGTTTACGGCACCGACGCACCCGTCGCAGATCACGCCGTTCGTGCAGATGTACAACGATGGCGTGCTGGACGCGGAACTGGTTCCGCAGGGCACTTTGGCCGAGCGCATGCGAGCGGCCGGGGCCGGGATCGGGGCCTTTTACACGCCGGCCAGCGTGGGGACCGAACTGGCGGAAGGCAAGGAGCACCGGGAGATCAACGGCCGGACCTACGTGTTGGAGTTTCCGTTGCCGGCGGATTTCGCGCTGATCCGCGCGTACCGGGCCGACACCTTTGGAAACCTCCAGTTCCGCCTGACCCAGCGCAACTTCAACCCCCTCATGGCGATGGCGGCGGACGTCACGGTCGTCGAAGTTGAGGACAGCATCGTGGAACCCGGGGAGATCGACCCGGATTGCGTCCACGTGCCGGGTGTTTATGTTGACCGACTGGTGAAGATTCCCGATGATGGCATTTGGGACTGAGACCGGTCTCTCACCACCGGGTTAACCCGGCGCCGGTGACGCCACAACGATCATAAGGAGTGAAACGATGACTACCGCCGACAAGCCCCGTCTCTCGCGGCAGACCATGTGCGACCGGCTGGCGATGGAATTCCAGGACGGTTGGATCGTGAATCTAGGCGTGGGTATGCCCACGCTGTGTTCCAACTACCTGGAATGCGAGCCCGACAAAGAGATCATCTTCCACTCGGAAAACGGGGTTATCGGCTTTGGGCCCCTGGCCCCGGCGGGCGAGGAGGACAGGCACCTGGTCAACGCCGGCGGCCAGAACGTGGTCGCCCTGCCCGGTATGGCCATCGTGCATCACGCCGATTCGTTCGGGCTGATCAGGAAGGGAATGGTGGACGTGACGGTGATGGGGGCGTACGAGGTATCCGAAAACGGCGATTTTGCCAACTGGCGCATACCCGTGCGCAAAGGCGGCGGCATCGGCGGCGCAATGGACCTGGCCGCCTGCGCCAAGCGGGTGTTCATCGCGATGGAGCACAACCAGCGGAATGGCGCGCCTCGCGTTCTCAAGCAATGCAGCCTGCCCATCACCGCGCCCGGCGCAGTCAAGCTTCTGGCGACAGACTTGGGATTGTTCGAGATCACCGAGGCGGGGTTTGTTCTGCGCGAGAACGCGCCGGGATGGTCGCCGGAGGATATCCAGGAGCAGACGGAGGCTGAGTTGATCATCGCCGACGACCTGCGGGAGATGCGGGTGCGGCCGGCGTAGGCGGGCTTCCGCTCGAAATGGGTTCATAAAGGCGGCGTCGAAATGGCGCCGCCTCTTTCATTCAGCAGGGAACCAACGCCGGAGAGTGGTTCGGAATTTCTGAAAGGCGCGGTCTTGGCAGCGGGCAAGGCCAATGGTGCGGGCAAGGTCGGCGAATAGTTTTGAGGATCGGGGTCGTTGCTGTTGGTACAATACCGATTCGATGGCAGCTTTCGGATCCAGTGGTTTTGGAGACCCGGGCCGCAGGTGCCCTCGTTCGATGAGCCATTCTCGAACCCCCTGAGTTTGTGACCAACTCACTGCCATCTCGATTTGCCTGAACGACGCACCGAACAACCAAGATTCCAGCTCAGGTTCAATAACTATGAACGCAATGCGGTCCCGGTCCCAGCCTCGGTTAGCGAACTCGGTCTCCAATTTGGTTTCCAAATCGCTGGGAGAAAGGTGGTGTTCGCCGCAGCCATCGAAATCGAAAATCACTATTGCCTTGTCATGGGAGATCCGACGTGAGTCGAGCACGCTCCCGGCATCCGTCCGACAGCCAGGGTCCTGGTTGGGGTGACTCACCAAATCCACTGAGAACCCGCTTATCGCGAGGGATTGGCAACGGTAGTGCAGTAGCGCTTCGACTGTATGGCGTATCTGTGAATCAGCTGTCACCACAATCAGGTCTTTGGCAACGCCTCGCACAATCAAGCGAGTATCCCGGACGCAAAGAACGTTCCCAGGTCCGTCTCGTGTTGCCAATCGCGCAAATAAGGATGTGATGGGCCCGGGATGATGTCCGTGACATCTTCGGCGGTTTTGCCGAAACAGAACAGCTTGTCGACGTCTGCAACTGTAACAAAGAGAGGAGAATGACTGGCCAGCAGCACCTGGGCGTCATACACGGAGGACAGCGAATTGTACAATTCCTCCAACACGCCCGGATGGATGCCGTTTTCCGGTTCTTCAACCATGTACAGGCCGTTGGCCTCGGGCAGGTAGGCCAGCATAGTCAGCGCCAACAGGCGCAACGTGCCGTCCGACACTCTCCATGACGGTACCTCGAGCCCGTTCCTGTAGTGCACCATCAGGTACCGATGTGCATCGTCTTCGCGACGTAACGTGCGCACGAATTCAAAACCATTCAAAGCGCATTGAACGTGGCCCATCCACCATTTCCACCGCTCCGGCGCGGCAAGAAGCAGGGCATCTACTACCCAGGGCACATTGGAACCATCGTGACGGAACTCGGTGCCGAGCCCGGGCGGGCTAGCCTGCCGCAGCAAAGCACTGTTCAGTGCAATCGTAATCACCTTGTCACGCAGGTAGGTCATTGCGCGAGTGGATGCAGGAAACTCGTTGCCCCGATCAGGCAGGAAAGTCATCATCGACCGGTCAGCACTCAAGTTGAAGCCGGCGCTCCAATTGATGCTACCGGTTTTTTCAACGGTTTCAACGCTGAACCTGCTGAGGGTCGCCTGATCTCTCCGAAACACGTTCCTCCGTCCACGGGCCACACGGCGCGTCATGATCGTCGGCGGCGGATCCATCGGCGAAGGGAAGAAGGAAAGTTGCCGGGTGCGATATCGGGTGTCAGGATGCAGATCCCCTCGTTCTGCAAGCAGACTCACCCGCCCAGTTTCGAGGTCAATACCCACCGCCATTTCGTAGCGGAAAATGGTGTAACCCCGCTCAGCAGGCAGCATTTCACGCACCTCGTCCGGCAGAGCGAACTCCAGCGCAATTTCAAACCGCTGATCCTCTGGAGCATCAGGACGGTTCCAAACCAAATCGGCAAAGTTGGACGCGCGTATTCTCCACGCTGACTCCACCCCGTCGCGCAGCACGTCGGAAACGAACTTGATGGCATCCATCAGCGTGCTCTTACCGGTGGCGTTGGGGCCGATGAGCACGTGGAACCGATCCATCGGCACGTCCACGTACCGAAGGCAACCGTAGTTCAGCACCTGTATCCGATTGATAATCATCGGGCGCCGTTCCTAGCGCAAAGATAGATGCGCGGCCCTTATGGCTCCATTATAGGATACGGTTCAGGGCTGAGTGCTTTCGTGGGTCCAGGTCTTTGCCGGCGAGAGCGGGATGGTCGGGGCTGTAGCGGTGGCAGCGGAAGGTGGCGTTGGTATATTCCGTGCCGCCGGCGCCGCCAGCAGCGTCGCTGTAGAGGAAGAAGGGGTTGATGTACTCCCAGACGACCTCGCCACGGGGGGTGACCTCGAACATTCGACCCGGTGCGCCCTCGCAGATCAAGGTGTTGCCGTTGGGCTGCCGCTCGGCGCTGCTGATGTTATAGCTGTAGAAGGAGATGGCCGGAGCGCCCTGGTACTGCCAGTGGATCTCGTTGGTCGCAGGGTCAACCTCGACGATGCGCGAGTAGCTGGCGCCGCGGCGGTGGCCGCCATTGTCGAAGATCAGCACGCGCCCGTTGTCCAGCCAGGTGGGATGGTGCTGGTGGTAGATCTCCCCAGGGCCCCACTTCCACTTGAAGGCTCCGGTGGTCCGATCGACGATGCCCACGGTGCTGGTGAGGCGGTAGCTGACCAGCAGGTCGCCGTCGGGGGTCACGTTCAGGCTGTTGCCGTGGGTCCATTCACGGCGCGCCTCGAGCGGGCAGATTACATCCTCTGTCAGGTCAAGATGCTCCCACGACCGCCATTCCCAGACGGTAGCGCCATCCGGTGTGACCTCGCGAACGACGTCTCCCAGCATGCCAGGGGCGAAATCCACATCGAAGCCGCCCTGCACCTGGGCTACCAGGTCCCCGGGTATCGGATCCCACATAAGGAGTAAAGTGTTGCCGTTGGGCAACCGCTCGTAATCATGGTGGAGCGTGTTATCCCGGTAGGACCAGACTAGGTTGCTGTCCCAGTCGAGTTCGATGATGCTGGCCGATGAGCCGCCAACCGTCTCGACACCGCCAGCATCTTCCGGGGGAAGGGTGCGGCAGAGCAGGTTGCCGTTGTCCAACAGGTAGGAGTAGTGGATGCCCTCAGGGGAATGCCAACGGTGAACGACGTTGCCTTCCATATCGATGAGGTAGGCGTCCTGGCCGCCGCGGGTCGTCGAGAAAAGGGTATAGCCCCGGTAGCACGCCGCCGGAGTGTGGTGGATCAGCCCGACCGGATGGTGAATTGACCAGCCCATTGGTTGCCCTCCGCAAAGTCGATTAGAGCGCGATTATATCAGGGGCTCCGACGTAACCCGGCGACGCGCAAGTTATACTGCGGAGGCTGTTTACCGCCGCCGAACGCCGCGACCAAGACCGCGTTCGGCGGCACTACCACGCTCCAGAGGTAATTGCATTCGCCGTGTGGATCATCCTGGCTATATGTAGCGCCGCTGCGCTCGGCCTGGCAAACATTGCCCACAAAAGGCTACTGGACAACTACCTCGACGGGGTTGGCGCGCTGGGTGCCGGGTCGATCGTTACGCGCGCGGCCTGCGCGGTGTCGGTCCTGATCGCGGTGGGTTGGCCGGTTGCAGCGCCGGCGGGAGCGGTTGTCATCGGGCTGTTGTCGGGCGTGAGCCTGGGGACGGGCCTGCTGCTCCTGTTCCTGGGCCTCAAGATGGGAGAAGCATCGCGGGCAGTGGCCGTGAGTCAGACCAACCCGATACTGGTGGCGCTGCTGGCGTTGGCGGTGTTGGGGGAAACAATCACGCCGGTGCAGTGGGCGGCGATCACGCTGGTTGTCGGGGGCGTGGGTCTGGTTTCGGTCGAGAAATTAGGCCGAGGACTGCTGAGACTGACGCCCGGGCTGACCGCGCTGGTGGGCAGCTCGATCACGCTGGGACTGGCGTTTTTCCTGGCCAAGCTGGTGCTGGCCGACCTGACGCCGTGGGAAGTGTTTGGGCTTCAAGAACTGGGAATGGTGCCGGCGTTTGCGGTTTTCGGACGGCCACAGAACTGGCGCCGGCTATGGAATGGACTGCGTTCCGGACCGGCGCTCACGACCTTCGTAATCGGTGAGGGCCTGCTGCCGCAGCTGGCGATAGTGCTGTTCCTCTGGTCGTTCAATCTTGGACCGGTGTCATTGGCGTCGGCGATACTGGCCACGCGTCCGCTGTTCGTGTTCGTGGTGGGCACGTTGCTGAGCTGGAGGACGTTCGGGATGATGCAAGAATCCCTGCAGCCCGCAGCATTGGCGACCAAAGGCGTAGCAATTGCGATGATTGTCGTAGGGACGACCATGCTGGCGGCCCTGTAACCCGCACCTGGCCCGGGCAGCGGCCGCGCCAGGACGTGAGCCTGATTGCGCGCCCGGCATAGATGGGGACGACTAGCCGGCCGGGGCGGATTCCACCGACGGATTGGGCCGGAACTTCAGCGTCCAAAAATGGACCACCCCCACGGTGACAAATATCGCCACGCAGTACCAGATGGTCGACCACGAAATGTCGAAAATCGCCTTGGCGACTATTATCGACGCGATGTAGATGAAGGCGAGCGTGACCGTCGTGCTGCGGGTGGTCAACAGGATCACCAGGGCGGGCAAGCTCATGAGCAATACGGGGCCCGTGAGCACCGCGCCGGTCACGCCAAGGGCGGTTGCCGCACCGCGGCCGCCCCGGAAGCGGAGCCATACCGGCCAGATATGACCAGCCATGGCGGATGCGCCAGCAAGAATTCCGGGGCCGGATAGCTCGGGCAGGACGTCGGCCGATTCCGGCGCGTCCGTGGAAATCAGACCTACGAGAATATTGATGGCGAAGACCGGAGCAGCACCCTTGGCGATATCGACCGCGCCAACACCAGCGCCCCACCAACGTCCATGGATGCGTCCGATGTTGCCGGCCCCAACATTGCCATCGCCCAGTTCGCGGATGTCGGTCGCCCTTTGGGCAGCACAGCGGGCAGCCAGATACGCCGTAGGCAGGCTGCCCACCAAATAGCCGAAAAGGAGCGCTGCGCCGGACAGCCACAGCATTGCACGACCTCCGACCTCGCGACGCCCGCGTTGATCACATGATCAGGTGGCTGCTATGGGCTGCCTAACCTGGGTGCACCAGTGCAGATACTTGGGATTGTTGCCAACCACGATATCGAAGTACATGCGTTGCAACTGGGAGGTGATCGGGCCGGGTTGGCCGTCAGCGATGGGTCGGCAGTCAAGCTCAATAACCGGCGTCAGGTGGGCGGCCGTTCCACTCAGGAACACTTCATCGGCAAGGTAGAGCTCGCTACGGTCGATGGTGCGCGCCTGCACCTCCATCCCAAGCTCGGCGCCGGCCAACTGCATAATGGTGTCGCGGGTGATCCCGCCAAGGACATTGTCCTCCAGCGGAGGCGTATAGATGATCCCTTTCTTGACCATGAAGATGTTCTCGCCGGAACCTTCGGACACATGCCCGTCATGGTTGAGCAAAATGGCCTCGTCGAACCCGGCGATGGTGGCCTCGGTCTTCGCCAGGATGCTGTTGATATAGATGCCGCAGGCTTTGATGCGAGCCGGGATCATGGGATCATCGACCCGGCGCCAGGACGAAGTGCAACAGCGCAGCCGATCGCTTCCCAGATAATTGCCGAAAGGCACGGTGATCAGGGTGAAGTCCGACGACAGTTCCTGGAGCTTCAGGTTGGCGACCAATTCCTCACTCTTGTAAGCGAGGGGTCGGATATATATGTCGGAAACGTGGCGGTTGCGCTCGACCAAATCGACCGTGATGTTGCAAAGGTCTTCCACCGAGTAGGGGATGTCCAACATCAGGATGCGGCAGCCGTCAATCAGGCGCTCGTAATGCTCCCGCATGCGAAAGATGTTAATCGCGCCCTGGTCGGCATTCCAGTTGCCGCGGATCCCCTCGAATACGCCGGTTCCATAATGGAGGGCGTGGGTCATTACGCTTACCTTGGCCTCGCTGGCTGGTACGAACTGCCCGCGGAAAAACACTTGCAGTTGGTCGGAATTGAAGGAAGCCTGGCCATTGGTAGTCACGTAATGCCCCCTTTTGAGCAGAGAATTCGCGGTATTATACCGTTGACCGCCGAATGTTGCCAATCGACCTCATGGGCGTCGGGAGGTGAAACCAATACCCGGCGGACCAAGACCGGGCGCCGGCACCTTCACGCGTTTTGGGTCTTCTCCGTAAGCCGGCCCGGCCGAGCGGCCGCGATAAGGTCATGCCGAGACAGGTAATCCATGATGGTATCGATACATTGACCGGGAGAGCGCCCGGTAGTGTTGATAGTGATCTCGGGTTCCACTGGTCGTTCGAATGGCGAGTCGATACCCGTGAAATTGACGATCTCGCCGGCGCGGGCGCGACGGTAGAGACCCTTGTTATCGCGTTGTTCGCAAAGCGATAGGGGCGTATCGACAAACACTTCGACGAATTTCCCGGCGGGAACCAGGCTCCGTGCGAAGTCTCTTTCCGCCTTGAACGGTGAGATGCAGGCAGCGAGGGTGATGAGGCCGGCGTCATACATCAGGCTCGCGACCTCGGCCATGCGCCGCACGTTTTCGTGGCGCGCCGCGACGCTGAAATCCAAATCCCGATTGAGGCCGTGGCGGAGATTGTCGCCGTCCAGCACGTAGGCCAGCAAGCCGCCGTCGTACAGACGCTTGGCCAGGCAATTGGCCAGCGTGGTCTTGCCGGCGCCCGATAACCCCGTGAACCAGAGGACCGACGGTTCCTGATTGAGCAGCGCGGTCCGGTCGAGGCGGGATATGGCGTAGTGCTGCCAAAACAATTCAGAGTGATTGTTCATGTCGCACACCGCGGGTCAGTGATCGCGAGCGATTATATCGCAGACCATTAAGTCGCTTCCCTCCCGTGCGTTGACGGGCACTCATGCGTTGACGGGCACTCATGCGCGGACAAGCCATTGTTGCATGGGGACCACGGCGACATGGTTGGCGGAGGGGCCATCGTCGAGGTGACGGGATTGCCTCGTGGTTTCGGTTCACGCAGTGACGAGCCGGGTAGTCGCGAGAACGAACGCGCGGTTGGAACGATTCCTCGATTGTGATAGAATTCTCAAGGCATACGCCAAAAACACGCTCCATTTGGAGGAGAAACATGGAAGGAAAGGTTCAGATCGAGATTACCTACTGCGTGCCTTGACAGCACCACGCTACCGCCACGTGGATGGCGAACGAGTTTTTCCGGGCCTACGGCGGCGACGCCGCGATCACGATCTCCCCGCGCGGTCAGAGCATCATGGAAGTGTTCGTGGACGGCGAGAAGATCTTTGACCGGAAGGCCGAGGGCAACATCTACCCCGACTTGGGCCGCGTCCGCAAGATGAAGGAAGTCATTTCCGCCAGGATCGCCAACGCCGATCTGGCCGTTGCCGCTGACAACTAGTCCGGCAAACCAAGCGGAATTTGTGACCGCCGCCCAATTGGGCGGCGGTCGTTTTTTTGCGTCAGCCTGGGTCAACCCATCTCAGCGCAGGCGAGTTTGACGACGTTTTGTTCTGGGAGCAATGGGTTCACCCGTGCCCAAACCGCAGCGGCCACATCATCAATCGAGTGATTCCCTTCCACCAGGCACCAAGTGCCCGATTTGTCTTCTTGTTCGTGGAACCCTTGGCGAACGGCCTTGTGGAAAGCTATTTCTTCATCTTCAAAACGGTCGGCGGCATCGGCCATGAGCAGAGGGAGTTGGAGCTGACGGCTGTTGACACGACCTAATCCCACCAGGGGGTCGATATCCAGAAGGATGGTCATGTCAGGATAAAGGCCACCGGTGGCGGCGTCATTGAGCCACCGGATTTGCTCCAGGTCCATTCCGCGGCCGTGCCCCTGGTAGGCCACGGTGGAGCCGGCGAAACGGTCGGCGATGACAATGGCGCCGTCGTCCAACAGAGGTCGGATCCTTTCGGTCACCAGCTGAGCGCGCGAGGCCTCGAAGAGCAGCAGTTCAGCCAGCGGAACAATGGGCTTTTTGGCGACGAGGTAGCTTCGCAGGTAGTCCCCCAATTTGGTTGAACCGGGCTCGCGCACGAGCGCCGCGTGGTAACCATCCGCAAGGAGAGCGGATTCCAGCGCGGCAGCCTGTGTGGACTTGCCGGCGCCCTCGCCTCCCTCGAACGCTATGAACAAGCCGGGCGTAGACATCGATCTCAGCTTGCCTTCTAAATTGCTAACGAGAGAGTCTGATCCGTAATCCGACGACCGATGGCCGCACGAGGACCGAGGCCGCCGCTACGGGCGGTAGATGAGCACGCCGCGCTGGGGGTCACGGCCGCGGCTGGTGGACGCGAGGTTGAACTCCTCGACGAGCATGTGCTGCAAGCGGCGGATGTAGGGACGTTGAGGGCCGAGCTGCACGCTGAATTCGCCGTCCAGCACCCGCTGGGCAGCGTCCTCGACCTCGGCACGAGCCGCGTTCATGGCGTCGGCGTTGCCCTCCTCTCTGTCCTCGTGGCGGCCGCGATGCGGAGCCAGGTCTATGCCCTGATCGCGGGCCACGGAAGTCAAGAACTCGGACACCTGGGGTACGGTGTTCTTGCGTAGGACATACACCGGCACATTGTTGCTCTCGGCGATGCGCACCAACTGGCTGCCCCGGCGGTAATGGTTCTTGGTGGTGAGCAGGTGGCTGGCGCGGCGGAGTTCGCTGACGATTTCGGCGGTGGCCTCACGCTCGGCCAGGGCTGCCTCGACCTTGTCGCGGCTGACGCCGAAAAGAAATATCCGGGCGTCCAGCCTGCGGCTGGTGGAACCGCCGGTGTCGGGTTCGTCGCGGAAGGACTCTGCCGGATAACTGTCGTACTCAGTTTCCCCGTTGTTGGACCGCTTCCGACCGCGCCGGCCGCGGATGTCGTTTGCCGACCACGGGGTCTGCCCGACCTCGCTCGGGCGGGAGGCGGCGGTCCGGGACACATTGCCCTCGGTGTCCATGTGGCGCACTTCGGGTTCGACGGGATATCCGCGAAGCCACTGGTCAACGACCTGGGCGACGTCCTCGTGGACCAACACCTCGTCCCAGTCGCGGATTTCAACCACGACGTCGAAGGTGGGAGGGGCCTTGCGTTCGAGGACCGTTTTCTGGGTGCCGCGGAACCGGGCCTCCTGGTCGCCCAGAGTTACGGTCTGCACGCCGCCAACCAGGTCTGACAGCGTGGGGTTCATGATCAGGTTATCGAGAGTGTTGCCGTGAGCGGTGGCTACCAATTGGACGCCGCGCTCCGCGATGGTGCGAGCGGCGCTGGCTTCCTGGGTGGTGCCCATCTCGTCGATGATGATGACCTGGGGCATGTGGTTTTCCACCGCCTCGATCATCACGCCATGTTGTTCGGTGGGGGTCGGAACCTGCATGCGGCGGGAATGGCCAATGGCGGGGTGCGGAATGTCGCCGTCGCCGGCAATTTCGTTGGAGGTGTCGACGATGATGACGCGTTTGCGGGCTTCGTCGGCGAGGACACGGGCAACCTCGCGGAGCATGGTCGTCTTGCCGACGCCGGGGCGACCCAGGAGCAGGATGTTCTGGCCGCTGTAGGCCAGGTCCTCAATGATCTTGATGGTGCCGAAAACGGCGCGACCAACACGACAGGTTATGCCAACCACGTTGCCGCCGCGGTTGCGGATCGCCGAGATCCGATGCAGGGTTCGCTCCATACCGGCGCGGTTATCGTCGCCGAATTTGCCGATGCCGGAGACCACGTATTGCAGGTCTTCCCGACTCACCAAGTCATCCCCCAGATGTACATCGCCGTGGGAGAACCGGGCTTCAGGCAGGCGGCCCAAGTCGAGGACAACTTCTAACAGGTCATCAATTGCTTCCTGTTCCCGAAGTTTCCGGGTCACATGCTCCGGGAGGATCGCCAACAGTTGCTGCAATTCATCATGGGCCAGCTGTTCGACCGTTACCAACTATGCCTCCTGGTGGGGTTACGTATTGCCGCGGGACTTGGGTCGGCGCTCGGGATGATTGGTTATGAGGGGCGCAAACGGCTAGCGGACACGGGGAGTATCGATGAGGGGCGCTTCCGGGTCAAAGGGAGGCCCGCCGGCGAGGGAAACGAAGTAGCGGTGAATGCGGGCATCGGCGGTGAGCTCGGGGTGGAATGACGTGGCCATCATCTTGCCCTGCTGCACCGCAACCGGCCGGCCGTCGGGAAGGGAGGCAAGAACGTCCACGGCGTCACCAACCCGCGTGATAACCGGAGCACGGATGAAAATCGCGTGATATTCGCGATCACCCAGCCCCTGGATGAGCAGGTTTTGCTCGAAGGAATCGACCTGGCGTCCGAAAGCGTTGCGCTGGACCCCAACGTCCATGAGGCCCATGGGCACTGGGTCCTCCTCGGTGATTTCATTGGCCAGCATGATCATGCCGGCGCACGTCCCCCACACCGCTTGGCCCCGGGCAGCCAGTTCGGCAACCGGGTCGCGGAGATCATACAGCGACATGAGACGACTGAGGGTGGTGCTCTCGCCTCCCGGTATGATGAGGCCATCCAACCCGTCGAGGTGCTTCGGCAAACGCACCTCGGTGGCCGTGACGCCCACGCTGCGGAGCACATGGGAGTGCTCCGCGAAATCACCTTGAACTGCCAGGACGCCGATGTTCAACTGAACGAACAGCCTCTCTGCCGTAAGCCCGATGCGAATGTCGTGGGAAAAGCCTGATCAGACGCTGCGGGTGGCGAGGAGTTCCTCATCGGACAGCTCGCGAACGCTGCGGCCGACCATGGGCTCGCCGAGGTCCTTGGACACGTCGGCCAGGATGTCGGGGTCGTTGTAGTGAGTTACCGCCTGGACAATAGCGTGACCGCGGCGGACCGGGTCGCCGGACTTGAAGATGCCGGAGCCCACGAAGACTCCATCGGCTCCCAACTGCATCATGAGAGCGGCATCAGCCGGGGTAGCCACCCCGCCGGCGGCGAAGTTGACCACGGGCATGCGGCCTTCTTCCCTGGTCTGCATGAGAAGGTCAAGGCTCACGCGCATGTCCCGGGCTTCGACGACGAGCTCATCGTCGGGGAGGTTCCGCAGCTTGCGGATGGCGTCCTGGACGGCGCGCATGTGGCGGACGGCTTCTACGACGTCGCCGGTACCGGCTTCGCCCTTGGTGCGGATCATGGTGGCGCCTTCGGAAATACGGCGCAGGGCCTCGCCGAGGTCGCGACAACCGCAGACGAAGGGGACGGTAAAGTCATGCTTCCAGACGTGGTGCTGCTCGTCGGCCGGGGTAAGGACTTCCGACTCGTCCACGTAGTCGACGCCCATGGCCTGGAGGATCTGGGCTTCGACGAAGTGACCGATGCGGCACTTGGCCATGACCGGTATGGATACGGCGTCGATGATCGCCGCAATCATGGATGGGTCGCTCATCCGCGCGACACCGCCATCGGCCCGGATGTCCGCAGGCACCCTTTCCAGGGCCATCACTGCGACCGCGCCGGCTTCCTGGGCAATGCGGGCCTGGTCGGCCGTGACCACGTCCATGATGACGCCACCCTTGAGCATCTGGGCGTGGCCGGATTTGACGGTAAAAGTACCGGTTAGGACGTCAGCAACCATGTGCGCGCCTCCTCAATGACAAAACTAATAGTGAAACCATTATAGCCGTCGCCGCCGGGCCAATCAAATGCCGCGATGCGGCGTAACGGTCCGCACCGATGGGTCTGCCAAGCGGGAGCGCGCGTTCCGAGGCAGGCATCCGGCAAAGTAGGACGCAGGCCAGCAAAGTTGGACGCGGGCCGGCGGCGTGGGCGTCAGGTTCCGCAGGCAACGGTTGTCGCCGTCACGTTGCGTTCGTTGATGTCGAGGCTACTCAACTCTGGCCGCGGGACTGTTGCAGAATGACGGTTTCACCCACGCGCAAGCGCAGCCAGGGCGGCGCGAGCGGCGGCAACTTCGGCGGCGTTCTTGCTCGAGCCGGCGCCGGATCCGAGGATTTCCTCCCCGGTGGCGACCTCAACGTCGAAACTGGGCTGGTGAGAGGGACCGGAGGACGCCAACACGCGGTAGACGGGGGTGGGCTTTCCCTGGCCCTGGAGAAGCTCCTGGAGTTCGGCCTTGGGATTGTCTGGGCGCCAGCCGGGTTGGCATGCCGCTTCGATGGGGGCGGACAGGGCGCGCAGGACGAAATCGCAGGTGGCCGCATAGCCCTGGTCTAGGTACACCGCGGCGATGACGGATTCCATCACGTCGCCCAGGACTGCGTCGCCGCTTCGCCCTCCCGAAGCCTCGAAGCCTCGGCCTAACAGGACATATTGGGCGAGGCTCAGATCCCGGGCGGCGGCGGCAAGGGCGCGCTGGCTGAGGAGAGCGGTCCAGCGCCGGGTGAGGCCGCCTTCGTCACATTCGGGCAGGCGGCGGAAAAGTTCCTCGCTCACGATGAGGCGCACGATAACGTCCCCAAGGAACTCAAGGCGCTCGTAGGAATCGGTGTCCGAGCCGCCGGTCTCGTTGACATAGGAACGGTGGGTGAGGGCCTGAATGAGCAAGCCCCGGTCCTGAAAGGTCAGGCCCAGGGCTTGTTCCAGTTCGGCGACGGGGCAATGTCCGCCGGGCGAACTCAACCGCTTTGGAGCGCCGTTATCCGCGCACACCCTCATAGGGCCACGGCGGGGACGGACGCTTGATCTCGCCGACATGCTTGTGGTCGGCCATCATCTCGACCAGGTTGTCGTAGATTGGGCCGGACTCGTCGTCGGACGGGATAAACATCTTCACGAAGGCGGAGTTGCCGTTGGGGAAGACGTAGAGGGGCACGCCAAAGGCGCCGTGGACCTCGACGGCCTCGGTATGGCTCTCACCGATCTCGCGGAGAACGTCCGGGTCGGCCAGGTCCTCGGCAAACCGGCCCATATCGACACCGGAGGCCTCGGCCACCGCGTTGATGGCGTCGGCATCGGTCAGGTCGATGCGGTCCTCGTGCCGGGCCCGGAGCAGGTTGATAAAGAATTTGTCGAAGATCTCCTGGCCCTGGCGCTGAGCGGAGATGCCGGCGCGCAGCTCGAGCAGCGTGTTGTCGGAGTCATCCTGCTCCCAGAACTTGAAACCGTCGTCGTTGTTGTTGTCGTGATTCACCTGAACCAGCGAGAAAGGCTTCAGATCCACGGCGAGTTCGTGGTCGGTATTCTCGCGTACTTTCGTCCACCACATGGCAGCGTTGTACACGAAGGGTCAACGGAAGTCGTAGAAAACGGTGAAGTCGGATTCGGCCATGATTTGGAACCTCCCTGATATTGATTGACCGTCGGTTCCGGGCGGTATTCCCGGGTCCACCTGGTGCGTGGGCCGATTGTAGCACAGACCGGATCGGGCCGGGCAAGCAGAGCGCAGGCGCGCGGTATGCCGGGAAACAATCGCGGGCAATCGAGTGCGGACAGCTCATTGGCCGCCACGGCCGTGAATGAAATCCAACTCGTGGCCCGGTTGTTCCGGGTTGACGCGAATCTGCTGCAACCGGCGGTGTTGCATTCATTACTACAATGCAAACGTCGCGGTACTATGCCTGAATCGTAATTGACCCAAAATACGTCGATTGCTACAATTGGGTAAATGCGGCGACTATATCCGCTGGGCGCGCTGCGTCCGGCGGTGAGTTTGACCATGGGAAGTCAACGGGAGGGACTTTATGGTTACCACCTTTAATGAAAATCTGTTTTCCCCTGAAGTGATCCAGGATCCGTATTCCTATTTCGGGCGGATGCGAGAGGAAGACCCGGTGCACTGGAACGACCCGTACAAGCTGTGGGTCATCACCAAGTACAAGGATTTGGTCTGGGTAACCCGGCGCCCCGAGGCGTTCTCGTCCGAGGTGTTCACCCGCGACCCGCTGCCTCCGTATCCTTCGATCGACGAATCGGACATGGGACTCTACGAAGACGTGCGCAACTTCTTCAGCCAGTGGTTCATTCAAACCGACAGGCGTGCAGTGAGCACGCACGAAGAGATCCGTGAGCACGGCGCGCCCGACCACACCGACATGCGGAAGGTCATCCACGGCTACTTCACGCCCAAGGCCATGGAGCTGTGGCGGCCGCTGGTTCAGTCCGCCATCAAGCAACTGCTCGACGAGGCGGAAGACCGCGGCAGCATGGACGTGATGCGTGACTATGCCACGCCGCTGCCCCTGCTGGTGATCGCTGCCATGATGGGCATCGAGACCTACGACCGGCAGTTCATTCGCTCCCTGGCGGAGAAGCTGCTGTTCATCGGGCGCGGCAACGCCGACCGGATGCAGCCGCTGTCAGAGGGCATCACCGAGTTGCAGGAGTACCTGCGGCCGATGGTGAGGGATCGCCTGAAGAACTCCAACGGCGACCTCCTGGACAAGATGACCGATGCCGCCCGTATGACGAACGCAGCGGGCAAGCGGATCATGGACGAGGAGCAGGTGGTTGCCAATGCCATCCTGCTGCTGCTGGCCGGTCACGAGACCACGATCAACCTGATCTGCAACGGCACCCGGGCGTTCATGACCCACCCGGACCAGTGGGAACTCTTCAAGGCCGACCCGGCCAGCAGGATGATCCGCGCCACCGAGGAATGCCTGCGGTACGACGCGCCGGTGAAGTCCATCACCCGCATCGCCGGGGAGGACGTGGAACTGGGCGGCAAGACCATCCAGAAGGACGAGCGGATGCGGTGGTTCGTGACCTCCGCCAACCGGGACCCCGAAGTGTTTGATCGGCCCGATGACTTCGACATCGAGCGGTATCCGAACCCGCACGTAGCGTTCGGCAGCGGCATCCACCACTGCCTGGGGGCGACCCTGGCGCGGCTGGAAGGGCAAGAGGCGTTCAAGGCGCTGGCCGACAGGTTCCCGAAGCTGAACATGGACTGCAACCCGGACGACCTGTCCTACACGTCCAGCATCACGTTCCGTACGCTGGAGAAGCTGCCGGTCAGCCTGTCGTAACCGGCTGGAAAATTCCCCAAGGGTTACGAGGCCCGGCGAATTATCGCCGGGCCTCATTGCTATACCGCTTGCCTGAACACTGCTCCGGGCCTATAATCGGCGCATTACGGCAGTATCATTTGCGGAAATCGTCGGCAAACCGCGCGTCGCACATCGGAGGTCGCAGGAAATGGTCAGCACAATAAACGATAACCCGTTCTCCCTGGAAGCGATGTACCAACCCTACGAATTCTTCGCGCGGCTGCGCGAGTGGGAGCCGGTGCACTACAACGAGCAGTACGAAGTCTGGATGGTCACGGACTGGGAGCACTTGGTGTGGGTGACCCGGCATCCGGAAGTCTTCTCCTCCAGCGTGTTCGCTCGGGACACGCGTCCACCGAACCCGCCGATCGATGAAGACGACATGGAGATCTACAACTACATCAGAAAGTGGCAGGTTTCCCGGTTCATCCAGCAGGACCAGCGACGATACAACTCCGAAGTGAGCGGGCCCGACCACGTGGACATGCGGCGCGTGATGCACGGGTACTTCACGCCGAAGTCAATGGAGATGTGGCGACCGCTGGTGCAGTCGGCGATCGATGAGCTGCTGGACGTGGTGGAAGAGAAGGGACGGATGGACGTGATGGCCGATCTGGCCACTCCGCTTCCGCTGCTGGTGATCGCCAGGATGCTGGGAATACCGGACAGCGACCGGCCGATCATGCGTAGGCTGGCAAAGGACCTACGGCACCTGAACCGGACGGGTCCCGACCGGATGGGCCCGCTTTCGCAATCAGTACAGAACCTGCAGGACTACCTCGGGCCATTGGTTGCGGACCGGGTCGCCAGCCCGAAAGACGACCTGATTTCCGTGGTGGCCGAGGGCGAGCGTCGAGGGATCTTCGATCGCGACCAGGTCATCAACAACGTGATGCTGCTGCTCTCGGCAGGGCACGAGACAACGATCAATTTGATCTGCAACGGGACGCTGGCGTTCACGCAGCATCCGGACCAGTGGGCGAACCTGAGATCGGACCCGGAGGGCAAGACGGTACGCGCCAACGAGGAGGCCCTGCGGTACGACTCGCCCGTGAAGTCCATCCAGCGGATCGCGATGGAGGACATCGAGCTGGGCGGCCAACAGATCAGGAAGGACGACCGGGTGAGGTGGTTCATCTCGGGTGCGAACCGGGATCCCAAGGTGTTCGACCGGGCGGACGACTTCGACGTCGAACGGTATCCCAACATGCACGTGGCCTTCGGCAGCGGCGTCCACCACTGCCTGGGCGCGACGCTGGCCCGGCTGGAGGGACAGGAGATCTTCCGCAACCTTGCCAACCGGTTCAAGAGCATTGAGCTGGAGATCCCGGCGGAACAGGTCGAGTACGATCAGTTGATCGGCCTGCGGGCGGTGGAGAGCCTACCGGTCGCGGTGACCAGCGCGCGCTAGCACGTCCGGGCATCGGCCCAGTTTAGTAGCAGGGGCGGGTTCTTTTCCCGCCCCTGTTTCCGTTGGTTGTTCATGCCGGAATAGCGCGGGAACATCTGCAAAAACGCCAGAAATCGTTTATAATCGGCCAATCGACAGGGCTGCACGCTCATGCGGGTGCAGCAAGGCCAACGTACCACCGGAGGTATCAACCAATGGTCACCACCTTGAATGACAATCCGTTCTCCCCGGAAGCGATCTACAAGCCGTATGACTTCTACAACCGGCTGCGCGAACACCAGCCGGTGTACTACAACGAGCAGTTCGAGGTGTGGATGATCACCTCGTGGGAGCACTTGGTGTGGGTCACCCGGCATCCGGAGGCGTTCTCCTCCAGCGTGTACTCCCGGGACATCAGGCCGCCGAACCCGCCGATTGATGAAGACGACATGGAGATCTATAACTTCATCAAGAAGTGGCAGGTTTCCCGATTCATCCAGCATGACCAGAGGCGGTACAGCCCTGAGATCAGCGGCCCCGACCACGTGGACATGCGGCGGGTGATGCACGGCTATTTCACCCCAAAATCGATTGAGATGTGGCGGCCGCTGGTGCAGTCGGCAATCGACGAACTGCTCGATGCGGTGGAAGAGAAGGGGCAAATGGACGTGATGGCCGACCTGGCCACGCCGCTACCCCTGCTGGTGATCGCGCGGATGCTGGGCATACCGGACAGCGAACGGCCGCAGCTTCGGGAACTGGCCAAGGACCTGCGGTTCCTCAACCGTGACGGCCCGGACCGCATGAAGCCATTGAGCCAGGCGGTGCTGAACCTGCAGAACTTCATCGCGCCGCTGGTGGAGGATCGGGTCAACAACCCCGAAAAGTTCGATGCCCTCGACCTGATGTCGGTGGTGTGTGAAGGCGAGCGTCAGGGCGTATTCAACCGAGACATGACGATCAACAACGTGATGCTGTTGCTTTCGGCAGGCCACGAGACCACCATCAACCTGATCTGCAACGGGACGCTGGCGTTCACGCAGCACCCGGACCAGTGGGCGAACCTTAAGTCGGATCCCGAAGGCAAGACCGTGCGCGCCACGGAAGAGGCACTGCGGTACGACTCGCCGGTCCGGTCGATTCAGCGCATCGCCGTCGACGACATCGAGATGAACGGCCAACTGATCCAGAAGAATGACCGGGTACGGTGGTTCATCCCCGGCGCCAACCGCGATCCCAAGGTTTTTGATCGGGCCGACGACTTTGACATCGAGCGGTACCCGAACCAGCACGTCGCGTTCGGCAGCGGGATTCACCATTGCCTGGGCGCAACCTTGGCCCGCTTGGAGGGACAGGAGATCTTCCGCAACCTGGCCAACCGGTTCGAAAAGGTCGAGCTGGAAATCCCGGTGGAGAAGGTTGAGTACGACCATGTGCTGACCTTCCGCGCCGTGGAAAGTCTGCCGGTGAAGGTTACCAGCGCGTAGCAATAGCCGCGCACGTAGACACGAACCGAACATCGAGCCGGCGGTCGCAACAGTGGCCGCCGGCGATGTTTTTGAGTACCGGCACCGTTTGAATTGTCGAACCGCTTGTGATAATTTTGACGCCAACCAGGCCCGCCGAGCGAGGGGTTCACCATGCCCGCCAACTTCCACGACGACCTGTTCGCCGCCGAGGCGATTCGTGATCCATACGGCTACTTCGGGGCGTTGCGGTCGGAGGCGCCGGTCCACTGGAACGAGCAGTACCAGATGTGGGTCGTGACCAGCTACGAACGGTTGGTGTGGACGGCCCGGCATCCGGAGTATTTCTCCTCAGAGGTGGCGCTGCGAGACAACAAGCCGCCGTCGCCCACGATTCCCGAAGAAGACATGGAGCTCTTCGGAGCCGTGCGCAATTGGGCGGCGGCCCGCTTCACCCAAAACGACGGCGCGAAGCACAAGGAGAAGCGCAAGGTCGTGCACGGGTACTTCACGCCCAAGGCCATGGAGACCTGGCGTCCGCTGGTCCGGCAAACGGTGAACGACCTGTTGGACGATTTGCAGGGCGCGGGCAGAATGGACGTGATGCACGACTTCGCCACGCCGCTCACGTACACCATCATCGCCGGGCTAATGGACATACCGCCCAGTGACCGCGCTTTCGTCAAAGAACTGTGCGGTCAGATGTGCGGGCTCGATGGCAACCAGCCGGACCGGATCAGGATGTATGCCGAAGGGGTGCAGGCGGTGACCGACTACCTGGCTCCGATTGTTGCCGAACGGGTCCGCGACCCGGGCGATGACCTGCTGTCGGTGATCTGCAAAGGCGAGATCATGGGCGCCTACACCCGGGACGAGGTGTTGGCGAACGCACTGCTGTTGCTGGTGGCCGGCCACGAAACCACCAACGACCTGATTTCCAACGGGGTGCTGGCGTTTGCGCAACACTCCGACCAATTTGACCTGCTGCGAACCGATCCCGACGCTCACATCGTAAACGCGGTGGAAGAAGTGCTGCGATACGACTCGCCGCTGAAATCGATCCAGAGAATTGCTACCCAAGACGTGGACATGGGCGACGGGCAGACCGTCGGCAAGGATGACCGCGTGCGCTGGGTGATTTCGTCAGCCAATCGCGACCCAGAGGTTTTCGAGGACCCCAACGGCCTGGACATCACGCGCAACCCCAACCCGCACGTGTCCTTTGGAAGCGGGGTGCACCACTGCCTGGGCGCGACCCTGGCCCGGCTGGAGGGGCAGGAGGCGTTTGCGGAACTGGCCCGCCGGTTCGAGGGGTTTGAACTGGAAACTGACCCGAACGAGTTGGAATACCTGCCCAGCGTGGGGCAACGCACTCTGCTGAACCTGCCGGTCGCCACGCGCTAGCAACCGGCCGCCGCTATCAATCTGGCTAACACTTTAGCTTAGCCGACCATCACGAGGAGGTTACCCCGATGCCCCGACAATTGAAAATCACCGTGGACTACAACGTGTGCGTGGGCAACGCCATGTGCGAAACCTTTGCGGAAAACACGTTCGGCTTGAATGACGACCGGCAGTCCTATGTCAAAGACGCCGCCGGGGATCCCGAAGACACTGTCATCGAGGCCGCGGAGAACTGCCCGGTAACCGCGATTACCGTCGAAGACGCTGAAACGGGAGAGATACTGTTCCCATAGCGGCCGACCAAAATCCGGAGCACAGTGAGGGCGATCGCAATGATCGCCCTTAGCTTTTGGCGATGACTTCCTCGCCGAAGCGACGGATGATGTCGGCCGGGTCGTGACTGATGGCGGTAATCTGCAACACGTCAGCGCCGGATGCGGCGATCTGCGCGGCCTTGGCTCGACACTCTTCCGGGGTGCCGACGACGGCGAACCGGTCGGCGAGGTAGTCGGTAACGCCGAGCTCATCGGAGAGCGCGGCATTGCGGGTTTGGCCGACCTGCTCATGCTCGGCGGGGACGTACTCTCCCTGAATGATCTGCATCGCCTCGTGGAGTTCCGGCGGGACGTGCTTGCCTTCGAGGGTGAAACGGAACGCGTGGTGCGCGCTGGCGGCCAGGGCCATGCGGATTTCGTTGATGGCTGCGGCATGATCGTCGGCGATGTTGCACTTGGCGAAAGCCCAGACTTCAGTGGATCCGGCCGCCTTGCCGGCGTCGGTCTCGCCTTCGCGGATACGCGATGCGGTGTCGGCCAGTATTTCCGGCGTGAGTCCGGTGTGGATCATGACGCGATCGGCGATTGCGCCGGCCATCTTCAGAGTACGCGGGCCCTCGGCGGACATCATGATGGGCACGGGTTCGCTGCTCCAGCGGACGTGGGCTTCGCGCCCGAGATATTCAGCGTGTTCGCCGGCCAGGAAGGCGCGGACGGCGGCGACGTAGTCCCCGAGGGCGCGCAGGCGGGCTGGCCGCAGGCCGAGATTCAGGATCGCGCTGTCACCGGTGCCGATGCCCAGGAAGGCCCGGCCTTCCGATAGCTCGTGGAGCGAGGCAATGGCCGAGGCAGTCACCGCGGGATGGCGGGTCAGCGGATTGGTGACCGACGGGCCGAGATGGACGCGGGAGGTATCGGTGGCCGCCACGGCCAGCGATACGAAGAGTTCGCGAAAGAGGGACTGGGAATCCGCGACGCCGATATAGTCGAAGCCGACGGCCTCGGCAAGACGAACGTGGCGACGGAAGGATTCAAAGGAACTGGGGAGGAGGGTTACACCGTACTTCATCGTGTGTTTTGATCACCGCAATCAGAGGCAGAGGGCTCGTAGATATACGCGTAGCGAAGGCGAAGTTCAACTGAAGGAAGAGAGATGAGGATCGTGTTCACCCACTGCCCGACCACGTTTGGGTACGGGGCAGTCAATGGTCGTCTGCACGATCAGAGATTGTGACCGGCCTGACTCCGGGAGTGTGCCAGTTCTCGCTGGCAGCGGGTATGATCCGTGTCTACACCCCGCGTGTCGCCCATGCAACGAGCCGAACGGCGGAACAAATCGGCGAGTTTCCAATTGGTCCGGTGCACGTCGCCGCCGATAGTGGTCAGCTATAGCGGAGGCGCGGGCCGACGGTAGCCTGGTAACCCTCGAAGTTACGGCGGGTCTCAGAGACACTGTCCCCACCGAATTTTTCCATGAAGGCGTCGGCCAGGACCAAGGCAACCATGGCTTCGCCGATGACACCTGCGGGAGGGGCCTGGCAGACATCGCTGCGCTCGAAATGAGCCTGGACCGGTTCGCCGGTGTCCAAGTCCACGGACGGCAGCGGGTTGTGGAGGGTGGCGATGGGCTTGATGACGAAACGGGCCACCAGGGGCGGGCCACTGGTCATGCCGCCTTCGGTTCCGCCGGCGCGATTGGTCCTTCGCTGCCAGGGGTTGTCAGGGTCGGTGACAGGCTCGATTACGTCCTGGAACTCGGAGCCCCAGGCGTCCATCAGTTCCCAGCCGGGGCCAATGCTGACGGCCTTGACCGCGTTGATGCTCATCAATGCCTGGGCGACTTTCGCGTCGATCTTGCGGTCCCAGTGGACGTGGGAGCCGAGGCCGATCGGGCACATTTTCAGCGATCACTTCCACGGTGCCGCCGACGGTGTCGCCGGCTTCGCGGGCAGCGTCCACCTCGGCCATCATCTTCTCCGCGGCGGCGTTGTCGGCGCAGTGAACGGGGGATTCTTCCACGGCGTCCCAATCGATGGCGTCATTTTGGGGAGGATCGGCGTGGATGCGGCCAATGGAGACCACGTGGCTGTGCAGCCTGACGCCGAACTCCTCAAGCAGGCGCATGGCGACGGCGCCGGCGGCCACGCGGCCGGCGGTCTCGCGGGCGGAGGCGCGCTCCAACGAGTTACGGACGTCGTGGAATCCATATTTCATAGCGCCAGGAAGGTCGGCGTGACCGGGGCGGATACGAGTGACGCGCTGGTTGCGGCCTTCCTGGGAGGGGTTTTCCACGTACTCGACGGCCATGGCCTCCTGCCAGTTGACCCAGTCCCGGTTCTCCAGCAGCATGCCGATGGGGCTGCCCAGGGTGTATCCGTGGCGAACGCCGGTCTGGATATGGGCATGGTCGCGCTCAATCTGCTGACGTCCGCCACGGCCGTAGCCGCGCTGGCGTCGGGCCAGATGGTGTGCGATGTATGCCTCATCGAGGGGCAGGTAAGCAGGTACGCCTTCGACGATAATCATGAGCCCCTGACCGTGGGACTCCCCCGCCGTAAACCATCGTATCATCGAGTTTCGACCTCCCGAATCGGGGTCATTGTGCCAGGGCTTCGCGCTCACGCATTGCGGACATGGCAGCGTCCATCATAACGGAGACAGGCGCGGGCCTTTCCAGCCACAGCTCGAAAGACGCGGCGCCCTGGTACACCAGCATGGAGATGCCGCCCAAGGTTGAGGCTCCCGCGGAATGCGCCTCCCTGAGCAGCGGAGTCAGCATGGGATTATACACGAGGTCGTATACCAAGGCGGACGGGGGTATCCGTGACGCCGGCAGTGGTGACGCGGCATCGTCAGGGCCGTGGTGCATACCCAGCGAGGTGCAGTTGACGATAAGGTCAAATTGAACCGCGGTGTCGGTCGACTGCAATGAGTCCAAACCAACCGCCCGAGCGGGTACGCCGCGGTTGGTGGAAAGGCCGGCCAACGCTTCGGCCCGCTCCAGGGTCCGGTTGGCGATCACCAACTCGGCGACATCGGCCCGGAGAAGGGCCTGCACCACACCGCGCGCGGACCCACCCGCGCCCAGGATCAAAGCGCGTTTGCCAGCGGGGATCAAGCCCGGCAGACTCACGGAGGGCGCGGAGGAAACCGTAGCCGTCGGTGTTGTAGCCGACGAGACGGCCGCCGCGGTTGACGATGGTGTTTACGGCTCCCGCCTCAGCCGCCCATTCGTCGATCTCGTCCAGGAAGGGCATGACCGTCTCTTTGTGCGGCACGGTGACGTTGATGCCCCGCACGGCGTCGGCACGCAGGGATGCGACGAAATCCGCGACCTGGTCGGGATGCACCTCGTGGGGCAGATAACGGTGATCCACCGAGAGGTAATCCAGCCCAGCCTGCTGGAACCGAGGCGATATGGAGTGGCCGATGGGATAGCCGATGATGCCGAGAGCCGAGTTAATCATCATGCCAGGCAATGGGAGGGGAATGGCGCAAATGGGCGCAGGTGCGCGACATTCTAACAGACAGAAGAAAGCCCCGAAGGTTCGGTACCTCCGGGGCTAACTCCAACACCCGATGTCCTTAATTCACTCTAAGGGCACGGATTTCGCGGCAACCGGTATAGGTACTCGGGGTGTCAACTCCGGTGTCGTCGCCGCCGATAAAGATGTCGAAAATCTGATCGTACTCGGTGATTGAAAGCTGGTACCTGCCGTCCCGGTCGGACCTGTCATCCGCGACGATCCGGTTGTTACCATCTTTGCTAATGGCCAGAACCGGGGCATTATTGACCGGTTGCCCACCGTCGGTGACGACGCCAACGATGATGCACGGTATTTGACTGGCCGGGTTGTTGACAGGAGTGGCCGCGGGAACAGCGGTAGGCGCCGGCGTACTGGTGGGCTCCGGAGGGTTGGTGGGTACGGGGGTTGGCGCGGGTACAGGAGTGGCCATGGGACGTGCGGCTTCCGCCGTCGCGATCATAGCCATCACAGTCGCCTGCAGATCGGGTGTGGGTTCGGGAGTAGGAGGCTCCGGGGTATCAGTGGGAGGTATGGGGGTTGCGGTGGGAACCGCGGCCGCAACGGCGGCGGCGATGGTGGCCGCGAGGTCGGGAGTAGCCGTGGGTTCGGGTTCTTCCCCGCCTCCGAAGAGGCAGCCGGTGGTGGCAGCGAGGACAAGTACGGCGATTACGCCTAAAATCGTAAAACGGGCGATGTTGCGCGACATCTAGGGACTCCTGCTCAGCGGCGATAAGATCAACGGGCAATATTCTGACATTTTGAGGCTGGGGATGCTGCAAACGCGGCGTGCAGATTATGGCAATCTTGGGCTACACGCCTAGCTGAGCAATGATTTCCTCAATACGCTGGCGCTCCTCGGTGAGCGAGCGCAGGCGCTGGCGTTCATTTTCCACAACCTCGGGGCGCGCTTTGGAAACGAAGTTCGGGTTGGCCAGGAGTTGCTCCTTGCGCGTTTCGTCCTGACTCCTGGACTCCAACTCGCGATGCAAGCGATCGGACTCCGCCTGCAGGTCCACTCCCTCGAGGGGTAGACGCACCACCAATGGATTGACCACCAGGCTAACACCGGACGTCGGGCTCGAGTCTCCTGCGCCCAACACCCGCAGAGGATCCACACGGGCCAAGGCGCTGATAACCTCCTTCTCCTCCTCTACGACAGCCCGCATCCCGTTGGTTTCAATCGCGGCTTCCAGTTTCTGGGCGGCAGGGATACGCAGTTGGGCGCGCATATTGCGCACCGCGCGCACGGTCTGCATCACGATCTCCACATCGGCCTCGGCATCCGGAGCGGAGCGCGGAGTGTCCACCTGCGGATACGGGGACACCATGATGGACGCCGAGAGTCCTTCCTCGGGGGTGGGGATCCGAGCGGTGAGGTTTTGCCAGATTTCCTCGGTGACAAAGGGCATGAACGGGTGCAGGAGGCGAAGCGCACGCTCCAGTACGTGCACGAGGGTTGTCGCGGCCGCGGTGGCGTCGTTGGAATCGGCGGCGCGGAGACGGACCTTGGCCATCTCGATGTACCAGTCGCAGAAATCGTTCCACGCGAAGTCGTAGATCTTCTGCTGCGCTTCGCCGAGCTCAAAGGCGGCCAGCGCCTGATTCACGCTGACGGTGAGATCATCGAGGCGGCTGACGATCCAACGGTCCTCGCGATTCGAGAGATCGGGGAGATGGTACCAATTGCCCAGGTCACCGTTGCCTGAAGCGGTCCGCGCTTCTACCACGCTGATCACGTACCGGGCGGCGTTCCAGATCTTGTTGGCGAAGTTGCGGGACGATTCCAGCTTCTCGTCGCTGAGGCGAAGGTTGTTTCCGGGAGCGGTGCCGGTGGTCAGCGCAAAACGCAACGCATCGGTGCCGTACTGCTCCAGCAGGTCCAACGGGTCCAGGGTATTGCCACGGGTCTTGCTCATCTTCTGACCCTGGGCATCAAGGACCATGCCGTGCAGGTACACCGAACGGAACGGGACGTCGCCGGTGTTTTCGATGCCCAGCATAATCATGCGGGCTACCCAGAAGAAAAGGATGTCGTAACCCGTTTCGAGAACCGAGTTGGGATAGAAGTACTCGAGATCCGCCGATTCCGTGTCGGGCCAGCCCAGGGTTGAATGGGGCCAGAGACCGCTGCTGAACCAAGTATCGAGAACATCGCTATCCTGTTCGATCTCGCCACCGCACTGCGAACACGCCACAGGATCATCGACATGGGCGGAGTGATGGCCACAGGCAGCGCAGTACCAGACCGGGATGCGGTGGCCCCACCAGAGCTGTCGGCTGATGCACCAGTCCCGGATGTTTTCCAGCCAGTTGAGATAAACCCGCGAGAACCGATCCGGCACGATTTCAATGTCGCGATTGACCACAGCAGCGTACGCGTTGCCGGCGATGGTTCCGGGTTCATCGTGCTTTCCAACATTGAGGAACCACTGGAGGCTGATGAGGGGTTCGACCACCTCATTGCAGCGTTGACAATGGCCAACTGAGTTGTGGTAGTCCTCCACACCTTCCAGGGCGCCGATGGTTTCGAGTTCGGCGACCACTGCAGCGCGGGCGGCGAAGCGCTCCATGCCGGAGTACCTGGGACCCGCGTCGTCGGTCATGCAGCCGTCAAAACCGATGACGTTGATTATGGGCAAGTTGTGGCGTTCTCCGATCTCGAAGTCCACGATGTCGTGGCCTGGAGTGACCTTGAGCGCGCCGGTACCGAACTCCATCTCGATAGCCGTATCGCCGACGACCGGGATCTGGCGGCCCACGATCGGCAGGACGACCATTCCGCCGACTTTGTCGCGGTAACGCTCATCGTCCGGGTGCACGGCGACGCCAGTGTCGCCGAGCATGGACTCGGGACGGGTGGTGGCCACGGTCACACCGTCAGCGGGATTATCTGCCAACGGGTACCGGATGTGGTAAAGCTTGCCGTCCTGCTCCTCGTAATTGACTTCCAGATCGGACAGGGCGGTAGCGCAACGAGGGCACCAGTTGATGATACGTTCGTGGCGATAGATAAGACCCTTGTTGAACAGGTTTACGAAGGTGGTGCGGACGGCGTGAACCGGGCCCGTGTCCAGCGTGAAACGGAGGCGCGACCAGTCGCAGGAGGCGCCGAGGCGACGATGCTGCTCGTCGATAGTATTCCCGTAGAGGCGCACCCATTCCCAGACGCGTTCCTCAAACTTCTCGCGGCCCAGATCATGCCGGCTGGCGCCTTCTGCGGCAAGGGCGCGTTCGACCACCCATTGTGTCGCGATCCCGGCATGGTCCTTCCCGGGCAACCACAAGGTAGGATCACCGCACATGCGATGCCAACGAGCCAGAGCGTCCTGAAGACTGGCGGTAAGGGCGTGGCCCAGATGCAATTCTCCGGTGACGTTAGGAGGAGGCATCACCACGCAAAACGGCTCGCGGTCTGGATCAATGCGCGGTACGAAATATCCGCCGTCCCACCAGGTCTGATAAATGCGCTGTTCGACAGCGGCGGCGTCATAGGCGCGGGGCATGGCGGAAGCGGAAGCAGAGGCAGTCATCATACCGTCCCAAGGATCAGCGCCGGTGGGGTCGCTTGCCTGACCTCATCCGGCGACACGTCGGCTGTTGGCGTTGTTTTGAAAAATGGTAGCACCGGCCAATCGCGATTGTCCACATGAAACCGCGATTTGCCGGTTCGGTACGTGGTAAATCGGGCCGAGTTTCGGCCGGACATTGGTCGCTCGCACCAAAAGGCGGTATCGGAGAGCTTCGGGCGAACCCGGTTCGAGGACCGCTCGGCACGCCAAAACAGCGGACGGGCAGAGCCGATTGCGTTGCCCGTTAATTGTAGCTCGATCAGCCGGCCCGACGCAGCCTGGGGTCGAGATAGTCCCGGAGCCAGTCGCCGAAGAAGTTGAACGCCATCACGACGACGGTAATCACCAAGCCGGGGAACAACGCGATCCACCACGCCTGGGTCAGGAATTCGCGTCCCTCGGCGACGAGGATACCCCACGCCGGGTCGCCAGGAGCGAGACCCAAGCCCAGGAAGCTCAGGGAGGCTTCCAGCAGGATCACCTGGCCGATGCTGACGCTCGTCAGCACCATGAGGGTGTTGATCACGTTGGGGAACAGGTGGCGCCAGACGATCATGCCGGGGGAGACGCCGTAGATCTGCGCCAAGACCACGAAATCACGGTCGCGGATGGCGAGGACTTCGCCCCGGATCATGCGGGCAAAGCGGGCCCATTGGGTGGCGGCGATGGCGATCATCACGTTCCACACCCCGGTACCCAGATAGGTCACGATTAACAACGCCACCAGGATCGACGGGAACCCCAGGACCGCGTCGGTGATACGCATCAGGACCGAGTCGGCCCAGCGGCCCGAGTAACCGGAGACCAGTCCGACTATGGTGCCGGCCAGGATGGCGACGATTATGGAGGGAGCCGACACCTGCAGCATGGTGCGGGCGCCAAAGATCAGGCGGCTGAGCATGTCCTTGCCCAACCGGTCGGTGCCCAGGACGTGCTCGGCGCTGGCGAACGGCGGCTGCAACTTGTTGCGCACGTCGTTCTCGCGCGGGTCGTGGGGCGCAACGAGATTGGCGAAAACCGCGCAGAAGACGATGATCAGCAGGATGGCGATTGGAAGCCAAGGCAAACGTGCATCTTTGATGCGCTGCGCCACGGAAACGGGGGCGCGTTCATCAAGGACCAGCGTTGGGGTTTCTGCAGCCAAGGTTGCCCTCCCAGTGGGAATTGCTAGTTCATCCGAACCCGAGGGTCGGCGTATCCGTAGAGGATGTCGACGATCAGTGCGGTCAGGATATAGGCCGCGCCTGAGACCATGATGGCGCCCTCGACCTGGGGGAAGTTGTTAGAGAGCACGCCCTCCAACAGCATCAGGCCAACGCCGGGCCAGGCGAACACCACCTCCACGACCACGGATCCGTTGAGCAGGCCGGCAAGGCTGATTCCGCCGAAGGTAATCACCGGGATGAGGGCGTTGCGGGCGGCGTGCTTCCAGATGACCACCCGGTCGCTCATACCCTTGACCTGGGCGAATTTGACGTAATCACTGTCCAGGACTTCCAGCATCGCGGAGCGGGCAAGGCGCATGATGGCGGCGATGATGGCCAGGGACAATACTAACGCCGGCAGCATCAGGTGGAGGATCATGTCCGGGATTTGCGACCAGGTGGGGAACCACCCGGTCATGTCTCCTCTGCCGAATGCAGGGAGCCAACCCCAATAGCCGGCAAACACTATGATGAGCATGATGGCAACCCAAAATTGAGGCGCGGCCATGCCAAAAATGGCGAACATCTTGCAGACTTTGTCCAGAAACGTGTCGCGTTTCACTGCGGAAATGATACCGAGAGGGACTCCGATACCGATGGCGAGCACAGTGCCAGCGATGGCCAGATGAACTGTGGCGGGGATTCGTTCCAGCAGGATTTCCTGAACCGGACGACGGGCTGTGAACGACTGGCCAAAGTCCAAGCGAACCGCCTTGATCAGAAAATTCCAATACTGGACGATGAAAGGCTTGTCCAGGCCGTAAGCGGCCTTCTGGGCTTCATACACCGACTCATCGTGCTCCGCGGAGATAGGCAGCAGGAACCGGGCCGGATCTCCGGTCAGATGCACGCTACCGAATACGACAAAGCTGAGGGCGATCAGAGTGATCAACCCCTCCCCGATGCGTCGCGCGATGTATGTGGTCATATACCTAACCTAACAAACAATTACTAATCTTTGAGCGGCCGACGCCCGTCCGAATTTTGGACGACGCCGGCCGCTCGTGTCCACTAGTGGTCGCCTACTTCAGTTTCAGCGTCCAAATGGCAGTGACGTAAGGAACCAGGCTCCAGGGCTCGTAGGAGGCAACGTCAGCGCCCAGACCCCACGGAACGTTGGTGTTGAAACCGTCGCCCCAGTGGGTTTGATCCTGCAAGTAGTCGTACATGGCGTTGTACGAGGCGCTACGGGTGTCGGGGTTCAGATCGGAAAGGCCTTTCTGGACCACCGGGGTGGTGGTGCTGAGCCAAGGCTCATTCTCAAAGTTGTCCACCGCGCGCCACGCGATGTTTGGGTTCAGGAAACCACCCTGGGCGATGGAAGTGCCGTCGAAGCGACCCTCGTTGGTACGCACCAAGACGTCGCCGGGATATTCGCGGTTGTTCCACTTCTGGCGTGTGGCCGCGGCGTCGCCGACCGTCACCTCAACGTCCCAACCCAAGCCATCGTTCCAGAAGTCCTTGTAAAGCTGGGCCAGGTCAGGCAGGCCGGGCAGGTCACCGGCTTCCCAGGTGTAGACGGTGAAGGCGATCTGCTCGCCGTTGGCGTCGGTACCATCACCGCCGTCGGCACCACCGTACCCGATGGATTTGAGCAAGCGCTTGGCCTCGTCAAGGTCATAGGCACGAGGGCGCAGGTTCTCGCCCCAGCCCAAGGAGTTGGGGGTGACATGAGCCCAACTGTCAGCGTTGACGGACTCAGGGGTGTACAGCCCGTTGACGATGGCATCCTTGTCGATGGCGTGTTCGGCAGCCTGGCGAGCCTCAACCGGGAAGCACCACAGTTCCTCGGTCCAGCAGTCCACGTAGACGACCCAGTTGTAAGAGGATTCCTTTTGCCATGCGATTGAGGCACCGTCGACGCTGTCAATGTCGCCAATCATATTGATGTTGGCTTCGATGAGCTGGGCGTCGCCGCTGCGCAGCGCCGCGAGACGGCCAGCGGGTTCGGGAACGACCTCAATGGTCAGGGTGTCGAAGGTAACGCTGCGGTCTTCGGAATAACCGTTCTCGGTGGTCCAGAAGAAGTCATCAAACTTTTCGAATGAGTACTTCTGCTCCAAGACGAAGTCAGTGACACTCATGGGGCCGATGCCGATAGGATCGGTCTCATACCCTTCAAAGCCGGTGGCGCCGGCGCGGTCACGCATGGTGGCCTCGGGAATGATCATTGGGCTCGCGCCCTGGGAGTTCTCGGACCAGTTGAACGCGAAGTCCAAGCGGACGGTCTTGAAGGTCACATCGACCTGGTCGTCAGCTGTGCCCTTGCTGACGCCTTCGATCAGGTTGGCGAGCGCAACGTCGCGGGGCTCGTAGTACCCGGCGTCCAGGAGCTGGAAGGCTTCGGCGCCGACGCGGCTGTTCAGGTTGAAGTACACATCATCGCGCGTGATGACGTTGCCGTCGTGAGCCTGGATGAAGCCGTCGTTGACGGAAAAGGTCCAGACCTTTCCGTCATCGCTGACAGACCAGTCCTTGGCCACCGAGGGGACCAGTTCACTGCCGCCGGCTCCGCCGACCAGCGCCGTTTGGAACACGCGCTGGAACTTGAGGTCTTCGCCTTCGGTGAGTAGCGGGTCGAATTTCCCATTACCGATGTTGGTAACGAGCAGATTGACGTGGCCGCCGGTTTCCTCGGCCATCATGGCCTCGGTGGCTTCGGGCATGGCGGTGGGTGCTGCAGCGTCGGAACTGGCCGGGGCAGCCGTGGGGGCGACCGGGGCAGCCGGCGCATCTGATGCACCGCCGCAGGCTACCGCTGCGATCAGGCCCGCTCCCAGGCCCAATGCGGCCAGCAGCCGGACGTTAAAATACCGTTTCAATCCCATTGTTTGATCTTCCCTCCTGGTGTACTGATAGGGCAGACAGCGCCTTGCGCCGTCACGCCGCTGCGTTACGGATGCCGAACGATTAAACGGTGATAACGCCTTGTTGTCAAGTTTGGATTACGAATTCATTTCAAAGCAGAAGCGAAATCCACTACTAAATATGCTAGGATTGCCACGGTACAGATCTACCATTCAGACAACATCAAGGCACAGAGGGAACAATAATGTTCACTCCTACGAAGCTGTTTTACATCATCAGCGCAGTCGTTGTCGGCGGCGCGGCGAGCGGGTACGTGGCATGGGCCATAGCATCACGGTTCGCGCGGATTGCCGAACTAAACGAGCGGGCGATTGTGGAGCCGCACGTGTTGGTCGTGCTGTGCATAGCCGGGGGCCTGCTGGCCTTGCCGTTGGGAGCGGCCGCAGGGCTCTTTGGAGCGGTCGTGATCAACCGTTTGGCCGACTACCTGCGCCGATCCCCGGGAACCGGGGACAAAGCGGATAGTGTCTCGTGGGTGACGCAGCGTCCGACGACGGAAGACAGGCCCGGCGAATAGGCCCGGTATAATTGGCCGCAATCCGCATTTGGGAGGAGCAGTCTCATGCCCCAGTTCGTCCGCGTTTTCACCGGCCCCGACGGCCAGTCCCGTCTCGAGCATTATGAACCGCCCTTCGAAGATTTCCTGGACACCGAAGGGTCGTACGGCCGGGGCACGCCCATGCAGGCGACCAGCGGCATGACGATCCGCATCTCGCCTCCCGACTACTTCCTGGACTTTCACTGCGCTCCCCGGCGGCAGTACACCGTGACGCTGGCCGGCCAGGCGGAGATCGGGTTGAGCGACGGCAGCACGTACCGGGTCGGCCCTGGTGACGTCCTGTTGGCCGAAGATCTGACCGGCGAGGGTCATACGACACGCGTGGTCGGAGACGAGCAAAGGGTTTACCTGGTTATCCCCCTGGGGGACTAACGGGGCAATCTCGTCACTTATACCAGAACGGCAAATCCAGGCGCGGTTTGCGTTCCGACGATATTCCACCTCGCTGGGCTTCCGCCCGGTGAAACTGGAATAGCCCGGTGCGTGGCCTCCGATACCGCGTGACCTCCGCCATGGGGCCGAACGGCCGAGGCGGAGTCTTCTACGGGTGGTGGGTGCTGGCAACGGCGGCGGTGCTGGGGTTTTTCGCGTTCGGGGTGGTGATACCGGGGTTTCTCGCGTTTTCCGTGCGAATACGGGAGGAGCTGGGACTAACCTCCGGCCAGACGGCGTTCATCGTAGGGGCGGCGTGGGGGATCGGCGACATTTCGTCGCTGGCTGCCGGATGGCTGGCCGACCGCTACGGAGCGCGGAGACTTATACTGGTCGGCGGGGTCCTCTGTGGGTTGGGCTTCGCGGCGATGGGTCTGGCTCAATCGTTCCTGGGGATCGTGGCGGCATACGCGGTGACCGCGTCGGTGGGGCGTGGCCTGGGCATATTCCCGACGCTGATGACGGTGCTGAACCAATGGTTCGAACGCCGGAAAGCCCTGGCGCTGGCCACCATCAACACGGCGGTTGCCGCCGGCGCGGCCGCGAGCCTGCCCGCCTTGACCTTGCTGGCGGACCAGATTGGGTGGCGGCAAGCCGCAATGGGAGCGGGCGTTCTGGTGTGCGTGCTAACGGTGCCGGCAGCGGCAATCATCCGCAGCCGGCCAGAGGATATTGGGCTGCTCCCCTACGGGCAAGGCGATACGGCTGCCCGACCTGACAACAGATCCACCGCGGAACTAACGGCGAGCTCGGAGACCTCCGAGCGGCGGGACTACAGCCTGTCACAGGCCCTTGCGACGCTGACGTTCTGCGCGCTTTCGGTGGGCGCCATTCTGCGGACGGTGCCGTCGGACGTGCTGATAATCAACCAGATCCCGATACTGATCTGGAAGGGCGTGGCCAGCGAGCGGACCTCGTTTTATCTTTCGCTGACGTATTTCGCGACCATACCGGCGCGTTTCAGCATGGGCCTGGCTGCGGTTTGGCTGCCGCCCCGGTGGCTGCTGAGCAGCGGAATGGCGGTGGTATTGACCTGCACGGTGGCGGCACTGTTGCTGCGGGGTCACCCCGTGGCATGGTTCCTGATCGTATCGTCGGCGGTGGGACAGGGGGTGAGCGCGCTGGCGTGGATCGCGGTCGGCGAATACTTCGGCCGGCGCAGCTACGGAACGCTGGTTGGGATGATGACGGTGTTCTACGGGATCAGCGGGCTAATGGCTCCGGCCGCCGCCGGATGGGTATTCGACCGCACCGGCACCTTTGTTCCCGTGCTCATTGCTGTGGGAGCGCTGCAAGCAATCTCGGTGGCGGCCTTCCTACTGGTGAAACGGCCGGACAGCGCCGGAACAAAACCGGGATAGCGACGCTGGGCAATCCGTCAACGGGGAGGATGCGCCAGTCCGGGTCCGGCGCGAAGAGCATCTACTACGGATGGTGGGTGCTGCTGGCGGCGGGAACGACCGGTTTCCTGGGATTCGGGGCCATGATTCCCGGGTTTCTGGTGTTTGCGGTTCCCATCGGGGAAGAGCTGGGCATAGACCCGGCGCGGTTCGCCTTCGTGGTGGGAGCCGCCTGGGCGGTGGGCAACTTGGCGGCCCTGGGCGCGGGGTGGCTGGCCGACCAGTATGGCGGACGGCAATTGGTCCTGATCGGCGGACTATTGAGCTGTGCGGGGTATGCAGCGGTGGCCGGTGTGAGCTCGTACTGGCAACTGGTACTGGTGTACTCGGGCATCGCGGCCATCGGCCGGGGGATTGGGATCGTGCCTAACCTGATGACGATAGCCAACCAGTGGTTCGTCCGGCGGAAGGCGCTGGCGATGACGCTGCTGAACACCACGTTCGCGGGTGGCGCGGCGTTGATGGTCCCGTTGCTGGCCTGGTGCGAGGGCTGGCTGGGATGGCGGGTAACCATCCTGTACACGGGAGCACTGTCCGGTCTGCTGGTCGTCGGCGCGGCGGCCGTGATCCGAAGCCGGCCGGAGGACATCGGGCTGCTACCGGACGGCGGGCGTCACGAGGCGGTCGGGACGGGCGCGACGCGAAACCGGCGCCTGGAGCCGGTCTATTCCGACTCGGACTTCACGCTACGAGAAGCGGTATCGACGCCGGCGTTTTGGTTGATGACGACCGCGGTCACGCTGCGCATCGCATCAGCAGACGCACTGGTTATCAACCAGATACCGATGCTGGTGTGGAAGGGAATCCCGCAGGACCTGGCGGCGTTCTACCTGTCGTCGACGTTTCTGGCCATCATACCGATCAGGATCGCGATGGGGTTGGCGGCTACATGGATCCCGTCCCGGTGGCTCCTCATCGGCGGGATGTCGGCGGGAGCGGTGGGGACGGCAGCGTTCATCGTGGGTTCCGGCTACGGAGCGGCGGCGATGTTCGTGCTTTCGATTGCTGCCACCGAAGGGATAGCGACGCTGGGGTGGCTGGCGGTGGGCGAGTATTTCGGTCGGCGGAGCTTTGGGTCTTTGGTGGGAATAATGACCGTGAGTTTCGGGCTCGGGTCGCTGGTGGCGCCGGCTGCGGCAGGATGGATATTCGTGCAGACGGGGACGTACACCGCCGCGCTGCTTGCGGCCGCTGCGATGCAGCTGGCGTCGGGAATATGCTACGCGCTGGCGCGGAGGCCGGCAGTTGGGTCAACGCATGGCCGCACGGGATGAGGAGCGCTTCTAAAAAATGCGGAGGGGGTCGGTCGGCGGGTTCGCCACGGCCGAAGCGGCGGGCAGGCAACCGGGCTGAAGCGGCACGTTGTCTCCGCGACCGTGGCCGATTCAGTGGCCCAGGTTCGGCGTGCACGCGCAAACCGGGCACAGCAATCCCCTTGCCATTGGCTTCTCAGGCGGGAAACTCCTGCAGTCCAGCCGGGCAGGATTGAGACGGGGATAGCCGGGGATTGCCCAGGAAAAGGAAGAACGCAGACCCTATGGAACCAACGACCATCGTCGCGATCAGGAGCGCCGGAGACCCGTATAGCGCACTGATCCAGCCCGACGCAACCGACACCAGGACCTGCATGACGATTGCGGGCACCATGGATATTCCGGTGATCGTTGCAAAGTTGCGCCGGCCGAAATAGACGCCACGCACCGCCAATGCCAACGGGATCGAGCCGCCGGAACCCCTACCCAATGATGACCGCAGCAACGCCGGGGCCGTCGGCCAGTGGGTCGCCCAGCATTGCGCGGGCAATCTTCGGCCGGCGGGAACCGTCGCCCGCGATAGCCAGAATGAAGGCTCCGACCAGAACCAGGCGCCACCCGTAAAACCGGGTCTTGCCCGGCGTCAAAGGAGCAACCGTTTCAAGCGAACTGACCATGTTGTTGAACCCATGCGTTCGGGACTCGCAACTTCCCCCGAATAGAACCTACAAGGGCATGAATCGCGTGCAGGGGCGGGATTTCGACCCCACCCCTGCATCGTAAGCCTGGGCCCAAATGTGCCACGGCCCATCGAATTTCTGCTGACTAGTCCAGGGAGAAACCCTCGTAGCCGTTGGCGACGACCTCAGCGCGCTTGGCGCGCATGACGGGCGCGGTATCCGGCGCGGTGAGCAGGACGCGGGCCTTGCCTGGAATGTTTGCCCCGACGAACCAGGAGTCGGCCTGGGTCCGCAGGATGTTCTCGCTGTCATCCTTCATGTGCTGCACCCAGGCCTCCTCGGCTTCGGGAGTGGCTGTGATCCGGTTATGGCCGCTGTCACGCACGTGGGCGATGGCGTCGGTGACCCACTCGACCAGCGGCTCGGCGGAACGGGGAAAGTTGCCCACGGAGGCGGCGTTGATGGTGAAAAGGTTGGGGAAGCCGTAGCTGGACATGCCCATGTAGGTGCGGGGGCCGTTGGCGAACTTTTCCTTGAGGACCTCGCCGCCGATACCCTGGATGTGAATCAGGTTGAGCGGGCCGGTAACGGCGTCGTAGCCGGTGGCGAAGATGATGACGTCGAGCTCGTACTCGCTGCCGCTCTCCAGTTGGATCCCGCGGGGGGTCAGGCGCGCGATGGGGTCTTCTCGGACATCGACCAGCAGGACGTCGTCGCGGTTGTAAACCTCGTAGTAACCGCTTTCGCAGGGCAGTCGCTTGGAACCGAACATGTGGTTCTTCGGCACCAGCTTCTCAGCAACCTCCGGGTCGTGCACGCGCTCGCGGATCTTGTTGCGAACGAACTCGGCATAGTCTTCGTTCGCCTCCCCGGGCATCATGATGTCGTAGAAGTTGGACAGCCACTTCTTGAAACCGGGTTCCGCCCAGAGCCTTTCGTACTGCTCCAGTTTCTCCTCTTCCGAAACCGCCAGGGCGGAACGGGTGTCGAACTCGTGCATGAAGGAACCGGGGGTCGATAGGCACTGCTCAATGATTTCGGCATAGTGGGACTTGATGTAGTCCTGGGTCTCGCGGTCGATGAGCGAGTTGCGCAGGGGTACGCAGTAGTTTGCGGTGCGCTGGAAGACGGTGAGATGGGCAACCTCGCCCACGATCTCGGGGATCAACTGGACGGCGGTAGCGCCGGTCCCGATCACGCCGACGCGCTTGCCGGCCAGGTCCATGCCTTCCTTGGGCCAGCGGTTGGTGTGGCACCACGAGCCTTCGTAGCTGTCCAAGCCTTCAAACTCGGGGACGTATCGCGCCGAAAGGATGCCGATGGCGGTGATGACGAACTGCGCCCGGGCCTGATAACCGTCGTCGGTGGTCACCTGCCAGCGAGTGGCGGTTTCGTCGTAGACAAGCGACGCGACCCGCGAGTTGAACCGGATGTTGGGGCGGAGGTCGAACTTGTCGGCTACGTGGTTGAGGTAGCGCTCGTTCTCGGGCTGGCTGGAGTAATGCTCCTTCCACTCCCATTCCTGGAGAAGTTCCTCGGAGAAGGAATACCCGTAGGTGTAGCTTTCGGAGTCGAAGCGGGCGCCGGGATAGCGGTTCCAGTACCAGGTGCCGCCCACGCCATCGCCTTCTTCCAATGACCTTACGGAAAAGCCCAACTCGCGCAGCCGGTGCAGGGAGTACAACCCCGTCACTCCGGCGCCAATGACGACAACGTCAAATTCTTCCACGCCTCCGGCGGAATGCCCGTTGGAAGAAGTCTGCTGTAACGACGTAGACATGAAACCCTCCTGTTAACCAGATGACCCGCGGCGGCCAAAAAAATGCGAACGGTGGGCCGATTATACACCGGAATCTATGGTTTGGCGGGCTGAGGATTGACATCCCCAGGGCAATCGCGTCTAAATTGAGTTTGGCGGAATAACAGCTGGCGCTGACAGGAAAAGGTATCTCGTTACTCGAAAATGCAGGTGGTGAGCTTTGCGACCGCCCATTTCGACGGTAATCGAGGCTGGCATCGGCGCTCAAACGGTAATAAACCGTGGCCGACATCTGTGATACTAATACTTTGCATCGCTTGTTATGCCGAACACGATAAGACGCGATTGCCCTGTGACATCCCCGGCCGTGCCGGGGTACGCGCAACAAATCCGGCTCGGCCACTCCGCCAGTGCTATACTTCGGCCGAGATTAGTCATGCGCCGGCGCTTCATGGCGCCCGACCAGACGGAGTAAAAAATGACGACGAAACGCAAGGGCGACGGGCTGTTACTGGTGTACAGCGACGTGGCGCCGGAGCACGACGAAGAGTACAACCGCTGGTACAACGAGGAGCACATCCCGGAGCGGCTTTCGATACCAGGCGTGCTGGACGCTGCGAGGTATCAGGCGGTCCAGGGCGGGCCAAAGTACCTGGCGGCCTACGAATTGGACAGCCACGAGGCCTGGTCCTCGGACGAGTGGCAGAAGTGGCTGAAGGAACCGACGGAGTGGTCGCGGCGGATGTCGCCCAGCGTCATCGGCACGGAGTACATCCGGAACCTGTACCAGCGAGTGCACCCGGATGAGCTATCCGAGGAGACAGCACAGGCGGGCATGTCTCCGCTGATCCTGGTGGGCCGGATGTCGGTGCCTGATCACCTGGAAGAGCGGTGGAACAATGCCTACAACAACGAGCGGCTGCCCATGTGTGCCGACATACCGGGCTACATCCGCGCCCGGCGGTTCCAGGCAGTGATGGGCGAACCCAAGTACGCGACGGTGCACGAGATGGAGTCGCTGGCAGTGGCCGAGAGCGAGGCCTGGAAGAACTGGAGCACGATCGTAACACCGGTCTGGACCCACGAAGTGCGGCCGCACATGGTGCACGGGGCCGGATCGCCGGGAGTGTATCAGCGGATATTCCCAGAATAGGGCCAACCCGTAGGCCAAAAACCAGGGGGGCGTCGGACGGACGCCCCCCTGGTTTTTGCGTGCGTGAACCCATCCGGTAACACGAAGAACCCGTCGACGGTCGGTAACGCTGAAGCGTGCGGGTTGGCTAGCGGAGTTCGGCGTCCCACTGGGCACGGATGTCCTGGGCTCCTGCTTTCGCAGGAACGACGGGTGGACGTTGGATCGGCCTTAACGTCCGACTGTCACCCGCTCCCGGCGCCAGAGACATTCGGGATAGCGTCAGGACGGTTGGGTGCCAGACTGGCTCAGGTATAGAGGGAGGCTGACGTTTCGGCGCCCATCAGGACCTGGCCGGCGTACTCGAAGTTGTTGGGCAGGCCGGATATGTGCTGGCCGCTGACGTGGAGGTCGCGGAAGAACCGCTCCAGGCCCACCGAACGGTGGATGGCGTTGGTGCCGGCCACGTTGAAAAGCCGGTCTACAACGTCGACCGAACGGCGGATGGCATGGGTTATGGCAAGGCGGGCGCGGACAGCGCGATCCATGAGGTCGGGACTGCCGGTCACCTGGGAGTCCCACATGCTGCCCACGGCGTCCAGGACGTAGGTGCGGGCCCCGTCGAGGATAGCCTCACATTCACCCACGGCGATCTGCACATAGGCGCGGTTGCGTAGCAGCATCGGCGAGTTGGTGGTGCCGGCGCCGGTGGCCAGATCGTGGAACGCGTCCATTGCGCCGCGGGCCATGCCCAGGGCGTTGGCGGCGGCGAGAGTCCAGCTGATCAGGATGGCGGTCTGGGCCGGATTGTACAGAGGGCCGGGATGATACGACGGATCGCCGCGCCGGTAGGTGTGGCGCGCGGGCACGAACAGGTTGGTGAACTCGCAGTCGTTGCTGGCGGTGCCACGCATACCGAGGGTGGTCCAGTTGTCGATCACGGTCCCGGAGGAAACGGGCGCTACGACGACGTGGGTGGTCGGGGCGCCGTCGTCGTTCAGCGCCGGAGCTCCGTCGCGCTTCAGAACGCGGCAGTTGAGGAACAGGGCGGTGGAGTGGTCAATGCCGCTGAGGTAGTTCCAGCATCCGTTGATGATGTAGCCGTCATCGGCGATGGTTGCGGTTCCCTCGGGTCGGGCCGAGCCGGAACCCAGCATGACGGGAGGGTCGCCGAAGATTTCCTTGACGGCGGCTACGGTTAGCCTGGAGACGGCGGCGGTAATGGCGCTGCCATTGAATACGCACCAGCCCGCCGAGCCGTCGGCCCGGGATATGGTCTCCACGACGCGGAAAGCGGTTAGAGGGTCAAGCTCGGGACCACCCAAAGCCTGCGGCGCATAGAGACAGAAGAGGTTGTGCGCGGCCATGCGCTGGGCAAGATCGGGCGGCAGTTGGCACTCGGCGTCGATGCGGTCGAGGTTGGCCAGGATTTCCGGCACAAGGCTTTCGGCTACGCGGACCAGGTCTTCGGGCATAGATCGGCTCCGTCAGTGATGCGGTGGCGGGTATTATAGCCCTGCCACCAGGAAGCCCGAGCCGCCGCCGGCCCCACCATCTGCCGTTCGTTTTGTTGGGGTGATCGCAAGGAAGGTCCAACTCGGGGCTGGCGTAACTTGCGGGATCCAACCGGGCATAGCAGGGGTCACGGACTCTGTGATAGACGCCTGCCTTGCTCTAACGGTAGAACGTACTCAACGTCGCGTAATGGAACCAACATTAGGGGCATTGAAACTTGGCCACCTCCGGATTCTGATCCTACTCCCGTTGGCAGCAGTTCCAAAAATCCAAGATATTTGCCATGTCTTGTGCAATCAATAAGCAACGACCCGCCGCCCGTCGTGTTCACGGTTTCTTCTTCCAATTCTCGAACAAAAGCTCCCATAACCTGAGAGACAGAAACGTCGGCTCCCGAACCGCAAGCGATTCTAATCCGTATGCTGTCCTTATTCCCGCCAAACAACACTGAATAGTGCTTGTCCGCATCGATCCCTGATTGGGTCATCCAGTCGACTCCTCGTTAGGTTGCGCAAATTTCGATCAGATGATGGGTATCGCTTTTTGTCATCGATTTGACCGACACGTTCTCGTCAGACAGGATCCGCGGACTGGACGGGGTCATCGTTTAGGGACGAACAGCACCCTAAACGGCCCGGTCTGTACGCCCGCGGGCCATCGGCATTACAATGGATGTCCGGCGGTTCGGAGGGATGGCAGAGTGGACGAATGCGACGGTCTTGAAAACCGTTAACCCTAGCGGGTTCGTGGGTTCGAATCCCACTCCCTCCGCCAATCATACGGTCGGGTGATCACCACTGGAGGCCGGGTTCCCGTTGCTGCAGCAGTTCTCCGAACAGGGTCAGCACCTGGTCAATGCGCAGGACGACGATGGCGCCGACGCTGTCCTGCAGGTAGCGTTCGTTCACCAGACCCGATTGGATCAGGCGGTCGGTCATCTCCTCGAACACCTTGCCATCGCGGTGGACGGTGGCGGTGCAACGGAACTTCCAGCCGGCGTCCTGCCCGGTGTTGCGGAAGAGGACGATCACCTTCGGATTTTCTTCGATGTGATCCAGCGGGTTACGGCCCGTACGATCGCGGTAGATCAGAGTGTCGTCGCCCACGGTGAGCACGGTTCCGATGTAACCGCAATTGGGGGTGCCGTCGGTCGCGGCGGTGGCCACGATGCAGGGGTAACCGTCGTCCCGGGCACGGTTGATCAGGCTGGACATTTCCTCGGTCAGACGTATCATTTCGCTCCTCGCGTTGCCGGCGGTCAGTTTGCGTTGATGTACTCAACGGCGCGACGATGGCCTTGCAGCAGGCCGGGAACCCGGGCGGGATCAGTGCGACCCCAGCCGCATTCGCTGGCAACACCAAATGAACCAACAAAACCCCGGGCGGCGTCGGTGCGGGCCCGATCTCCAGTTTCGTCGTCGTGGTGGATCAAGCCCAGGACCAACCCGGTCTCGGCGGCTAGCCGCAACCCATCCAATGGCTGGAAGTATTCTGCGTCCGTCCTGTCTTGGGGCACGGGCATGTGGATAAAGTCCAGCCGGCGTCCCAAACCGTCGGTGATCCCGTTGGCAATTTCGACGAGTATCCCCATATCCTTGGGCATCACCAGGTGTTCGTCACGCGGAGAGCCGTAGCACAAGTGGTAGCCGAGATCTACGGTGTCGGGGATGGCAGAGCCCAGACGCCCGAGTTCCGCGAAGACCTGCTCCTTGTAGTCGGCGGGCCGGTGCGGGAAATAGTCCTCGAACAGCAGCACTTCCTGGCACACATCCCACTGGATCGACAAGCGGTCGTGGGGAGCCGACGCCAGCAGCCGGTCCACAGCGGACAATAGCGACCGCTCGTAGGCGGGTAGGTACGCGTCCCGGGAAGATGGGCTGACGTACATGTATGCAGTAGCCATGGGTGTGGGCAGCGATACCTGGAACAGCGCGTCGGGCGGTATCACCCCGTCGGCCTGCAGGCGCGTGTACAGGTCGAAGGACTCGAGGGCCGCCTCGGCGTAGCCGGTGGGGAAGTTGACGGCGTTTGGATCGGCGTCTGAGCGGAAGCGCAGGTATCGCGTCTCCCGAAGCAACTGGCCGTCCCACTGGTACAGGGCGTAGGGCGGCTCGTCCAGGTCGGGTTCCATGGCGGGATGCTGCTCCAGCATCTCCCGTTGGAACCAGATCCAGCGACCGCGGCGGCCGGTTTCACCGTCGGAGATGCGGCGCAGGTGTGAGCCCCACGCATCACTGACGGTGCGGAACACCGTTTCCGCGTCGGGCAGGGGGACGCTGCCCACCAGGTGCGCCCAGCTCTTTGCGTCAGGCATATCTACTCCCGGTCGGACCCAGGCTAAACACCGGATTAACCGATGACGCGGCGGAAGTAGTCCAGGGCGTTGCCGCCCACTATCTTGAGGACGTCTTCGTCGGAGTGGCCGCGGCGGATCAGGCCGCGCACGATGTTCTTGCCGTCGGCCGGGGACTCCAGGCCGTTGAGATAGGGAGCGGGCAGTTGGTCGGGGCCGCGGCCCAGCAGCACGCGGTGGAAAGCCACGTGGTCACCAACGGTGCTGTCCGTGCCAATGCCCACATGATCGACACCCACCAGGTTGACCATGTAATCGTAGTGGTCCAGGACGCACTCGATGTCCTGCTCGGGGTCGTCGCTGAGGGAGTTGGGGACCGCGGTGATGCAGACCAGGCCGCCGGCGCGGGCGCAGGCCAGGAGTTCCTCGTCCCGGCGGGTCCGGCCGTTGGGACGCAGGGTGTAGGAGGCATTGTGGCTGAAGACCGTGGGTGCGTGGGAAATCTCGATGGCGTCCATGGCGGTGGGAGTCGATGCGTGGGACAGGTCCACCGCCATCCCGAGGTCGTTCATGCGGTGGACCACCGCGACGCCGAAGTCGCTGAGCCCGCCGGGGTTGCGCTCGGTCTGGCCGTCGCCGATGAAGTTGCGCCGGTTGTAGGTGATGCCGGCGAGCCGCACTCCCATGCCGAACAGGGCGTCCACCCGCTCGATGCGGTTCCCGATGGCCAGGTGCTCCAGGGTGGGCAGGAAGCCGATCTTGCCCTGCTGGCGCGCCGACATGATTTCATCGGCGTTACCAACCCTGACGATGTTGTCTTGGGTCGCCACGTCGGCCAGCATGCCACCAACCTCGGCGGCGATGTCCTCATACTCCATGAATGACATGTCAGTGGTGCTCTTGAACCCGCTGAACGCGCTGGCGGTGGTCACGGCCGACCATCCACCGGCCTCGACCGCCTGGTAGCCATACTGGTAGCGGCTGGTCCGCAGGAACTCGATGAACCGGTCCATGTCCTCCGGCAGCAGGAACGGATGCTGGTGAACGTCAATCATCACCGCCTGCTCCATGATGCGCTCGAAGCGGGTCTGTTCGGCGGCGCTGAGCGGGACCTCCGACGACGGCACACGTCCTACTTCGCGGACCATTTCGAATATCTGCGTAGTCATGGGGAATACTCCTTCCGGCGAGCGGCAGCGGCAATCGAGCGGCAAGGGTGCCGGGTTGAGTGACGGTACGGGTTGGACGCGGCGACCAGCGATCACATGGAGCGCCACGTTGAGCCCTCGGTGAGGGCGAGGAACTGTTTCACCAGCGATGGGTTTGAGACGATGAGACCCGGCGAAAAGAGCGTGGCGTCCTCCAGCGTGGCGCGGTCGAGGACGGCGCCGCCGGCTTCGCGGGCGAGCAGGACCCCCGACGCGATGTCCCAAGCGGACAGGCTATGGTGGAAGTAGAGGTCGATGCGTCCGCAGGCGGCGTAGGCGAGGCCAAGCGCGCCGGCGCCCATCAGCCGATAACCCTGGACCCGGGGCCAAACGTCCGCGGCAAGCTCAAGCAGGTGCTTGGCCTGGCCAAAGTCGTAGCCCAAATCAAAGCCCAGGACGGCCTCGTCGATGTCCTCGCGGTCAGATACTTGCATGGGCTCGCCGTTGAGCGTGGCCCCGCGCCCGCGCTGCGCGGCAAACATTTCGTCACGGACGGGGTCGTAGGTGACGCCGCAGACCACCTGGTCACCATCTGAGATGGCAACGACGATGCAGAAATGTGGGATGCCCTCGGCGAAATTGCGGGTGCCGTCGATGGGGTCCACCACCCACGTGTAGGGTGACGTTCCGGCGACCGGTTCGGACTCCTCGGACAGTATGCCAAAATCGGGGTATTCCTCGGATACGTAATCGAGTATCAGCCTTTCCGAAGCCAGGTCAGCGTCGGTGACCACGTTGGCGCGGCCCTTGAGGCTGACCTCCACATCGGTCTGAAAACGCCCCAGGACGAGCTCGCCGGCGCGCCGGGCGGCCGTTTCGCAGACGGAAAGGGCAGACTGGCCGGGAGCGGGAAACGGGCAGTTCGTCGACGGGACCGGTTGACATCAGAGCAGACTCACAGATATGGGCTGGATGCGGCAGTCTAGCATCCGGCGTTCGCGGCCGACAACCGAACCCGCCGGAGTTCGGATGCGCCGGAGTTCGGACGCGAGGGAGTTTTGACGCGGCGAAGTTTTGACGCGGCGGAATTCTGACGCGGCGGAGTTCGCATCCAAACTCGAACCAACCCGCCCGGTCGGGTTGGTGAACCGCGTTGCGCCGGGAACGATTACGGGTACAACGGCATCCGGCAGGACGAGCAAGGCCGGGCCCCAGGTGGGATTTGGGCCCGGCCAGATTACTCGGTCTTTGTGCTGTCGCTACATTTTGCGCAAACTCCGGCTTCGATCTTCGTATGGAAAGAGCCAGAAGGGTGTGGCACCTCGCGTGCCATTACATGCGCTGAGTTGTCCCAACTCGCCGCGGCCGATTTCCACTGGACAACGTAGCCCGTGGGGTTCGGCTGGTGGTAGAGACAGTCGGCCGGCAGCCAGTTGACCCTAATTGCGTAGGGTCCTGCCGTGTAGGCGTTCACCACCCGGGGTGTTCCGGGCCGGCGCGGGTCCGGCAGCTCGCTGGCGGCCACCTCTTCAATACCGATCTTGTTGATCGTCGAAGTCGTCCAGTCGTTGTACACCTCCTGGAGATCGGAGTCTGCCCATACGAAGGCTCCGCCACCTTTCGCAATGGCGGCGCTGAACGGCAGCTGGACTCCGTCGACGCGCAGTACCCAGTCCTCGAAGTGCTCTGGCGGCGGACCGTTGCCTCCACGACCGGTGTGGACAGTAAATCTGAGGTGGACCCATTCTGCTGTTCCCGGCTCCAGGAGTTGGCCAGGACGGGGTGTGTGTCCCCGTGCATCTCGACGGCGCGCACGGCGTAATCCACGCCCTTGAAGGTGAAGATGGTGTCCTGAGGCTGGTCCACATCATGCGGAACCAACCCCAGTCCGTGGAGCCCCAGTCGACGAGCTCGAGGTCGGCGCACCACACTGACGTGGTGCATTCGAGAGCAAACATGTCGGAGGTCTGCCGGATGTTCACCGTCGTACCCCGCTGGTGTGGCTTCGCTCACTCGCGCGTCGGGCACAGTGCCGAAGCCCAGCAGCACGCTTTCACCGCTGTCGGCGGATTGGTCCTCGGTGGCGGCGGAGGTGAAGGACTTCGACGTTTCACCCGTGTGGAACGTCACGCTGGCGAGCACTCCCGGGTAGTCGTCGCCGGCAGCGGCCCCGCCCTGGTTGGCCGTGATGATGGGGATGATCACCATCCGCACCGGGTCGGCGTTCAGGTTGACGCTGATTGACTGCCTACTGCCATCGGCCACGGTGTAGGTGGCTGCGCCGAACTCAACGTCGACATCGGGGTCGTCGTTGTCAGTGAGGGTGATGCTCTTGCCGTCGTCGTCTTCAGCGTCATCGACCACCCTTGCGCTGAAGGACTTTGTGGTCTCGCCGGGGGCAAAGACCAGGTTCTCCGGGATGCCGGAGTAGTCGGCGTCCGTGGCCCCGCCGTTGGCGATGACCGTGACGGGCAGTGTTACGGTCTGTGTCTCAAAGGAGTCTCCGAGGGTGACGGTCACCGTCTGTGACCCGCCCTCGGCTCCCGCGCAGGTCGCCGCATCGAAACTGGCGGCCACCGGCAGTTCAACCACCTGGGTCAGGACACGTCCGCCCACTTCCCAGCGTAGTCCTGACGTGCTCCAAGAGTACCAAACCCAACGTTCGATGCCGTCTTCTTCTAATCCCGGGGCGAAAAGGCAGACCTTCTTGCATTGGAGAATTCGAGAGTCTTGCCTCCAGAATCCCAGCCGGGGCGTTCGAGCGCCTGCTCCTGTAGGAGGCCGGACGTAAGTCACATGGCTACCAGGGAGCTTCCCTCTTCGCCGGGGTCGGGAGGTGTGAAATCAACGTAATGCGACATGACGAAGTGCGGGTGGTCGCCATAACTGAATTGCCGTCCGGATATATTGCCCTGTGATGCTTCTTCAAAATCCGTCCCCAATAGGCCGGCTCCGATTTCAGGTAATGTGGACAATTTTGGTCATAAGCGGTCACATAGGCGCAGAAGACGGCATCGCATTCGTAGGACTGCGACCCGTCCACCCGCTGCCCGGCGTCCGGGATGTGCGCCGGTGCAGACAGGTCCATCGCCACCCGGTTGTCTCTCGCAAACTCGATCCTGCGGTCTGGCACGCTTCCCAGGGGATCTGCGTCAAGGACCACGCCGTCGGCATCCACGCCACCAGACTGGACGGTGTAGGAACAGTAGAGGTGGTAACGTGGGAACCTCCCAGTGATCTCTACGTGAGTAGCGCGGTAGGTGCCGCAGACGGTTACCAGGCTGGCTTCCCGTTCATGTTGCGCGGCGTCGCCAAACCGGAGTTTGTCAGTCAGGGACTCTGCGAGGACCCGGACGCTGCCGACCACGGAGACCCGGACTTCTATGTTTTCCCCGGCGGCGTAGGCCACCCCGTTGTACGGTTCGGAAACGATCCTGGATTCCAGGATGCTCAGCGTGTCATTAGCGTGGCCAACGACGTTGACAACGAGGAAAGTTCGCCGAAGACTGCGACGTGTACGTGTTTCCGCCGTCGGTGGACTTTCTGGAAGAGTTTTCGATGGTCCAGCTGTAGGGGCCGACCGTATCCTCGTCGCCACCGGTGGTGGTCCCCAGCTCCACATGTCCGGTACCCGTCGTGATCAGGAAAACGGTAACTCTTGGGTTGAGAGCAGCAGCGGCGCTGCGAGCCCTTGTGAAATCATCGGATCTGAATGCCTGTGTACCGGCGGTGGTCACGGAGCCGGTGAAGGTGGCCGTGTTGGTGCCTTGACTACCAACATCGAGGCTCTGTCATGACGGTTAGGGTCAGGGTATCCGAGGGCGTTTTCACGTCCAGGACGATCTGGTGTCCCGCGTCAAATATTTCCGCCGAATTGTCTCCACTATTTTTGCCGGTTCACCTCCTCTGACTGGCCCCGTTGCTGGGCGGCGTCGGTGCGGAAACTGGGCACGGCAAACCCCAGGATGACGGAGTTATGCACCACCCGGTCGATGGCGGCCGCGGTGGCCATGGGGTTGGCGAAGATGCGTTCCCACTCTGAGAAGACCAGGTTTGGCGTGATGCCCAACGACCTCCGTTCGTAGCGTTCGGCGATGAGGGTGAAGAGGACCTCTGACTCTTCGGCCCCCTGGGGCAGATAGCCCAGGTCGTCCAGGAGCAGGAAGTCGAAGTTGTCCAGCTTACGCTGTCGTTTTCGCCAGCACCGGCCATGCCCGAACGGAGGTGACCGCTCCTGCTTGAACCCCACGGCGCGGCGATACCGTGCGCTGAACGGAAATGGGGAGAAAGGCAGGGAAATCCGCCGGCGGGAACGGGTCAGGGCCCGGCGTTTCATGTCGGACACGTGAGCGCTCGTTTCGCCGCTGCTCCGCATCATGGCTTGGCTTCGAACATCGCCGGAGGCGGCACGGCCTCAGCGCCGAGGCCCAATGCGGCAAGCCCAAACAGAGGTTTCCCGCGCAAGCGTATTCGTTCAACATCACCGGTTCCATCCAGGACCACAACAACCCGAGACCACAACAACCCAACCCGTTGCAAGATTTCCACTTCACACCTGACCTTGAAAAGTCCCTGAAAAAGCCCTGCTGAGCGTTGCGCGGCGGTTGCTAATCCGGCCCGAGGTTTGTTAAAATAGTCACGCTCCGTTGAACGACGTTCGGCGGTTGGTCGTGGGGCTGTAGCTCATTTGGGAGAGCGCTTCAATGGCATTGAAGAGGTAGCGGGTTCGATTCCCGCCAGCTCCACCAGTTTCACGTCCGGGTAAGTCCGATAGCGTCTAAAAACCCCCGGATGTGTGCGAAAGCACACCCTCCAACGGTCTTGTAAGTTCCCTGTTCGGCCCATACGATCCGATTCATTGTGTGGGAAAAATCAGAGAACGCAATATGGCCCAACTTACGGAAACCAAGGTTAAGACGGCGGCCAAACCAGGCCGATATGGCGATGGCGCCGGGCTTTATCTGAACGTTGTTCCCTCCGGGTCTGAGAGGGTGTGTGACAAATCCGCTGGATCACTTCGTTCTGGCTGAATAACCTGCGATTCAGTCCCCTCTCCCTTGATGTGAAAGGGTTAGGGTGAAGGTGAAAATTCGATTGTCACACACCCTCTAAGTCCTGGGTCCAGCGCGTCGTGATTGACGGCCACCGTCGGGACATCGGTCTGGGTGGATATCCGGCCGTTGGCCTCGCCTAGTCTCAGGGTCTAGCAGCCACCAATCACGCCGTCATAGCTGACGGGCGGGATCCGGTGATTGAGAAACGCAGGAACGCCATCCCAACATTTAAGGAAGCAGCCCGGATAGTCTACGAGGCGAACCTTCCACGGTGGCGCAACAAGAAGCACGCGGTTTCTTGGATGAACACCCTGGAGCGGCATGCCTTCTTCATCTTGCGGAATATGCGGATCGATCGGATAGGGCAGGCCGATGTACTCAAGGTCATAAACCCCAACATGGAATACACGCCCTGAAACCGCACGGCGGGTCAGGCAACGCATCCGCACCGTGATGCGGTGGGAAATGGTCCATGGCTTCATTGAGAACAATCCGGCAGGCAAGGCCATAGATGGCGCGCTGCCGCCGATGCCTAAACCCCAATCCACCGAAGAGATGATTGTCGGGGCAGGTTGAAGGTGTAAGAAAGTGCTCCTTTGCTTCTGGGATAATGGTTTGTGAAACACCAAACCACCCAAAAGAAGAGCACCAAACGGATGCTACCACGCAACACCCCGACCGCGCATCGTCGCCTGCGACGACCACCGTTGGTGGCCATGCCGGGCTGGTCCTGCCGGTCACCTGCCCGCATCTGGGTCTGGGCGACTGGTGGACCGCCAGTGACCTGGAGTTTGCGCCGGGTCGAGCCACCCGGGGACAAGATGCTGACGCTGGTGGCGTCGGCGCTGGCCGCGGCGACTGCATTGCGACGCAGAGTGTTGCGCACCGGCAGGACCGGACTGGTCGTCTGGAGCTGCTGGTGAAGGCGGCCATACCCTGGGGACCTTTCTACGCAGTTCCGGTGGGGTCATGTCTCGCCAGCTGGATCGGGTGAGGCCGGGAGCTGTTGGCCGGGCTTGGGGTGCGGAGCGGACCCGGCGACGGGGAGTTGACCATCAACATGGACTCCACCATCTGCGAGACCTACGGACCGGCCAAGGAAGGGGGCGCCACGACGCATACACCGGCCAGCGGGGCTATCACCCGCTGCTAGCCATTGCTGCCGGAACCGGCGACGTGCCGATGGCCCGGCTCAGGGAAGGTCGCGCCAACACCACTCGGGGCGCCGCCCACTTCCGGCGTGAGACGGTGGGACGGGTGCGCTACGCTGGGGCCGCCGGACAACTCACAGTGCGCGCCGACACCGGCTTCTATAACCACGCCTTGGTCACCACCTGCCGAGAGACTAACGTCCGCTACTCCATCACCGTCCGCCAACATCAGACCCTGCGCAATCTCATCGAAGCGATACCGGAGGCGGACTGGACGCCCATACCCTACTGGATGGGCGGCGCTGCCGACGTGGCCGAAACCACCTACGTTCCCTTCGAGAGTAAGCACGACGCCGCGTCGGTGCGGCTCAACGTGCGGCGGGAGAGGCCCACGCCCGGATCTCAACTGGCCCTGTTTGCCACCTACAGCTATCACGCCTTCATCACTGACCGGGAGGGCGACACCCTGGAGCTGGAGGCCGACCACCACCGCCATGCTGAGATCGAGAATGCCATCCGAGACCTCAAGTACGGCGTGGGCCTCAATCACCTCCCCTCCGGCCGCTTCGCCGCCAAGCCCCTTGCAATCTACGGCCTGGCTGGCCGTCCAGGTCATGGCCCACAACCTGGCTCGCTGGACGTCGCGCATCGGTCTGGGCGAGCCGGTGGTTACCACCAAGACCATCCGACGGCGGTTCTTCTCCATTGCCGGACGGCTCACCCGCTCGGCCCACGCCGCCTGACCTGCATCTTCCGAAGCGCTGGCCATGGGAAACCCAGTTCACGCGGGCCCTCACCCGAGTGCGCGCCATTCCCCTGCCAGCCTGACGGCCCCGTCGGTTTCCGACTCTCTCGCCTGACAACCCGAGGGCTGTCCCGCGGAGTCGTGTCGGTCCAGCTCGCGAGTGCCACTTCTGGCATGCCGCCTGGCCGTTTCCGCCCGTCGCCGCCACTGTAGGCCAGTACCTTCCCAATGGCGTGGCCACCGCCGACCGCCGTGAACCACATCTATTGGCGATCGGGCATGGCTCGTTTGCCTTCCTTACCCATCATCCCTCACGTCAACGCCAGGACCGCATCCCTTCAATTCCACAATAGGAACCCAGGCAGGCGCATCGTTGTAATAAGGCCGAAGCCAGATCACCAGCGAGGAACTGGGCGAAGTTTACATTCCGCAAAGACATATTCAGTTCTCCTTGGCACGGTCGGGATTCAGCGGCAAAAAAAGCAAACTGCGAAACATGGCTTATCCTGTTGCAGCTGTGGTCAGCGGGATTCTATGCGAGACCTGCCACCGGGCCCACTCGTTAGCCTTACCCCCAATCCACCGAAAGGATGGGTCTGGCTGCGTGCTGAGAGGATGAGAAAGTGCTCCCGGCTTCGGGGATAATGGTTTTTGAAACAGAAAACCAACCCGAAACGAGGAGCACCCAAAAGATGCTACCACGCAACTACCCCGACCGCATCCACGTCGCCTTCGATGACCACCGTCTGGTGGCCAATGCCGGGCTGCTCTTGCCGGTCACCCTGGCCCAGCGCCTGGGTTTGCGTGCACTCGTCGACATCCACGTTGACCTGGGAATATGCGGCGGGTCGAGCCAACCCGGAGGACCAGATGCTGGCGCTGGTGGCGTCGGCCTTGGCCGGCGGCGACTGCATCGATGACGCCGACGTGTTGCGCACCGGCGGGACGGCTCACGCCATCGCCTGCGTGGTCAAGGCGCCCGTCCACCCTGGGGACATTTTCTACGCAGTTTTTGGTGGGGTCATGTCCGCCAGTTGGATCGGGTGAGCGGGGAGTTGCAGGCTCGGGCCTGGGCTACTGGGGGCGGGCCGGCGACGGGCCGCTGACCACGACCTGGACTCGACCATCTGCGAGACCTATGGACCTGCCAAGGAAGGCGCTCGCCGGCACAACTACACCGGCCAGCGGGGCTACCACCCGCTGCTGGCCGTCGCCGCGGGCACCGCGACGTGCTGATGGCCTCGACTGCGCGCGGGCCCGGGCCAACACGGCTCGTGGCGCCGCCAACTTCCTGCGTGAAAACGGTGAGTCGGGTTGCGCTACGGCGGGGCCAGCGGACAACTCATCGTGCGGGCCGACAGCGGCTTCTACACCCACGCCATGGTCGCCGCCTGCCGCAAGATGGATGTCCGCTACTCCATACCGTCCGCCAGCACGCCCGATTGCGCAATCTCATCGAGGACATACCCAGGGGGGACTGGACGCCATACCCTACTGGATGGACGGCGCCGCCGACGTGGCCGAAACCACGTATGTCCCCTTCCAGAACGAGGCCAACGCCGCGCCGGTGCGCCTCATCGTCCGCAGGGTGCAGCTCACGTCCAACTCCCAACTGGCACTGTTCGCCACTACAGCTATCACGCCTTCATCACTGACCGGGACGGCGACACTCTGGAGCTGGAGGCCGACCATCGCCGCCACGCGAGATCGAGAACGCCACCCGCGACCTGAGTACGGCGTGGGCCTCAACCACCTCCCCTCGGGACGCTTCGCCGCCAAAGCCGCCTGGCTGGCGGTGCAGAGTCATGGCCCACAACCTGGTTCGCTGGACGGCGCGCATCGGTCCCAGTGAGCCGGTGGTAACCACCAAGACCCTGCGGCGGCGCTGCTTCTCCCTGGCCGGACGCATCACCCGCTCGGCCCGTCGTCTCACCCTACATTTTCCCCAGCGCTGGCCCTGGGAGAACCAGTTCAGTCGTGCGCTGGCTCGATTGCGGGCTCTGCCGCTCCCTGCCTGACGGCGTAGCTGGCGCCCGACCCTTCAACCAGACCGCTCAACCGCCTGGCCACCCCGCGTCAGGCTAAGCACCGCGTGTCTCCAGTTGCCATCCACTATGATGATCTCGCCCGCCGCCGCCGCCGCCGCTTGCGAGCAGTCAACACCCCCGGGCGTAGCTGTCTCCACCCACACCCGCCCGAATCCGGCGAAGCCAGGGCACTGCAGCCCATCACCCACGCTTCTCATCCCCTGCGTTACCAGCCCACTCGCGTCCTTTCGGTGGATTTGGGCCAAGGATGCCTGACCGTACCCCCAATTGACTCGTAGCGGATGGCGGTCTATTTTACGGTTGCTTTTTCAAGTCAACCCAAATGCGGCGTGGATTCGTCCCGGTATTGGTCAAGACGGGACGAACTGCGGAATGGCACAGGGACCTGACCAAATTTTTCGGAACTCGGAGGTTTTGATATGAGGCACCAACGGCTCTCATTACCGCGACTACTTGCTTTGACTCCATTGGCTCTCGCCCTGATAGTCGCGGTAGCCTGCGGCACGGCAGGGGAAGCACCCGCCGCTGCGCCTGCGGCACCAGCAACTGCGGCGCCCGCTGCGGCGATGCCAGAAAGCACGCCCGTCACGGCCCCGAGTTCAGGAGGGTCAAGTGTCGCAGCTACCGCCACTCCCGAACCGACGGCTATGCCGCAAACCTCGGCCATGATAGGACCCAGAGGGACTTTGACATTTGGATTGCCCCTCGTCCCCCCGTTCCACGTTTTCCCGACGGTCACGGAAGGAGCCGGGTATCACCATAACGGCTTCACCACCGCCGAGACTCTTCTGTACATGAACGAAGACCGGGAGATTGTTCCCAGACTGATCAGGGAATGGAGCGTTGCTCCGGACAACACCACCTGGACGTTCAAGCTGCAGGAAGGTGCCCAGTTCCATAAGGGCTACGGGGAACTGGATGCTGAAGGCGTCATCTGGAGCATGATGGTCAGCGGCGGCGAGAGTTCCAGGGTAGGGTACAACGCCCATATCCGCAGGATTTGGGGAGTTGGCGGAGACGTCAAAGAAGGCAATACGGTTACCGGCATCATCGACGAAGGGCGCGTGAAGGCTGTAGACAAGTACACCATCGAGTTGAACACCGGTACGCCACAGTACGACACCCTGAGTCTGCTTGCTTTCCCCCATGTCAACATCATCAGCAAACTGCAACTCGAAGACGTCGGTGTCGACGAGGCGAGCAGGAACATCGCCGGAACCAGCCCGTGGGAGTTCAAGGAGCACAAGAGCGACCAGTTCACCCGGTGGGCCGCGGTCCCCGACCACTGGCGCAAGACACCCGAGTTTGCCGAAATGGTATGGCAGCACATTCCCGAGGAGTCCACCCGCGTCGCCAACTTCCAGACCGGCCAGCTCACGGCGCTGGAAATGAACCTGGACTCCATCGCAGCGGTCGAGGACGTGCCAGGCACCAGCCTGTTGAAGATAGCCGGCGGCAGCGCCGTGAGCATGGCCTTCTATGGGAACTGGTACGTGGGGCTCAACGCTGACGGCTCACGTACGCCGGAACACATGGAAAGAGCCCCCGGCTACGATCCTACTTTGCCCTGGGCTTCCGGCAACCCGGACCCGGCTTCCGAGGAATGGCAGAACGCCGCTAAGGTGCGAACGGCCCTGTCCATCGCCATCGACCGCCAGACAATCTCGGATACTCTGTTGAATGGGGAGGCAATCCCGACCCCCTGCCGGCGTGGTCGTTCCACCTGGACAAGCTGCCGGCGGAGTACAGGCAGTGGGAGTTCAATCCTGAGAAATCCAGGCAACTGCTCGCCGAGGCGGGCTATCCCGACGGTTTTGAGATCACCCTCACGCCCCTGGGCGGCTCGAATTACCTCGAAGTGACTTCGGCCATAGCCCAGATGTGGGACCAGATCGGCGTCAAAGCCAACCAGCAGAACATGCCCTACAAGACCTTCCGCCCAGGCATCGTGACCCGTACCTACAACCAGGCGTACCAGCACACCCACGTGGCGGTTGACCCCCTGGACCGGTGGTCCAGTGCCTTCAACCACGATACGGCCTGGAACTTCGGCGTAGACCACCCGGTCCTTCGGGATTTGATGGCGGAAGCCCAGGGCACCGTTGACAACGCAACGCGGTACGAGATCATGGCGGAAGCTGCGAAGTTCATGTACGACAACGCCCTGTCTGTCGGCCTCTATGCCCAGAACCAGGTGTTTGCCCTGAACGGGGACACGGGCACGGAACCATGGACCGAGCACCTGAACTATTCCGAAACGCGGGACCTGACCGCGTTCGAGTACGCTCCTAACCTCACTCAATAAGGTCAGGAGAGCGTCAGAGAATATCCGGATGGCTTCGGCTCCGGCCGTAAGTTAGCTTGAGGGCGACCATCTTCACAATCGCTGGGCGCGCAGGGCTGGGAATGCTTCCGGCCCGCGTGCTCAGCTTTGGGGGAGTATGGGTCGCGTGGGGCCGGTATTACTTCTTTACCGATACCTCCATTAGAGCCTATCCTAATGACCCGGCGGCTCTGAGGGCGATGAGGGCGCAGGCGAAATGAAGAAAGGCGATGTAGTTGTCCGGGGATTTGTCCCAACGGACCAGGATGCGCCGGAAACGGTTCAGCCAACTGTGCGTGCGTTCCACCACCCAGCGGCGGGCTTTGAACCCAGCCTCCCTTTTGATGGCCTGAGCCTCTTCGCCCCGGCTGCGGATGTGGGTGGTGAAGCCGAACTCGTCCAGAGTGCGGCGTACCGCGGCGAAGTCGTAGCCCTTGTCCAGGCACAGCCCTTGGGGATGCTCCGGAGTGGGCGTCGGTCGGGGCACCGCCACGCTGTCCACCGTGGCCCGCACCAGCTTCATGTCGTGGCGGTTGGCCCCGTCCACCACCAGGCCCACCGGAACCCCCGGGGCTTCAGTCAACCGGCTACGCTTGACCCCCAATCTTACCTCGGTCGGTGGGATTGCGGCCGGTTTTTTCCCCCCACCCAAGGAGCTTTGGTCATGGCCCCGTCCATACTCAGCCAACTCCAGTCCAACCCTTGCAGTTCGTCGTAACGTTCCAGACCCACCCGCCACAGTTCCCGGAACACCCCAGCGGCAACCCACTCCTGAAAGCGCAGATGCCGGTGGCGTCCAAGGCCTTCCACTGGCAGCCGGTGCGCAGCACGTAGCAGATGCCGTTGGCACAGGTCCGGTCCGGTACTCTGGGCCGGCCGCCGCCGAAACGATGGGTGTTCACACGTTTGGGGATCAGGGGAGCCAACACCTCCCAAAGCTCGTCGGATACCTGAAAAGAGCCGGTGGTGGCATTGGCTGGGGTGGCTGGGCCGGCACGCTTCGGACGCGGCGGCTTGGGATCCTTCGCTTTGGTCATTGCCCCAGCCTAGCCGAACACCAGATTACGTTCTTGCCATGCGCCGGCAAACTTCCACCAGTTTTTAGGATAGGCTCTAAGTGTTCAGGATAAATGTCACTCGGTTATGCCGCCATGGTATCAGGTGGTGGCGTAGTTGCCGCGCTGCGGACTTGCCGCGTCGGTGGATTATCCGCGTCGATGTACTTCCTGACCGTGGCCCGGTTGATCCCCAACTCCCGCGCTATTCCTCGGATGGACATGCCGTTGCGCTTCGCCTTCTGTATGGCCTTCCACCGCACCTTCTGGAGAAACGTCGCCTTCCGAGGCGGAATGGCTACCACCTTGCCGGCTGCGGTCCCATGGTCAGCAATCGGGTCAGGCGCGGTTTCTTCGGCACAATTGGTGTCGAGTTGGGAGAGGGTCGTCGCCCAGGACCCGTCCGGATGGCCAGGACCGGAACGGTGCCTGGCAAGGTGTGGGGATGATCCGTTACCGGTTCGCATGAATACCGGATTGGGCGGCGCCTCTTGAGCAGGGATGGTGCGTCCCTGGTGTTGCAGGGATAGACGACCATCCAGTCCTTCCAGGACCTCCACAGCGACCCCGGCATAGCTGGGGCATTCCGGCTCGGGCAGCAACTGCAGGGTGTGCAACTGGAACTTCACCGTGTTGTCCCGGGCCACCTTCCTAATGTGCTTGAAGCAGAGGATCCGGTCCAGGCACACGTCCGATGCCAGTGGGCGGTAAGCGGCCTCGGGACATTGCGGCGGAACGCCGAAGCGTGCGTTGAAGCGTGGCAGGAAGCCCTGCAGCACGTGGTCAGCGTCCGCGATAGTGGCCGCGCCAGCCAGTCGGAGTTCAGTCACCAGCCGGTCCTGAAACGTTCCCGCCGTTCGTTCCACGCGACCCTTCGCCTGGGGCGACAGTGCGAATATCAGCTGGATCCCCAGCTCATCCATGGCGCGGCTGAACTGGGTTGGCGCACCGGCGAGCCCAGACCCGGGCGTGTGCTTGAAGACGGCGTGCCGGTCGACGTAGAGGGCAACCGGCGCGCCGTAGCTCTGCACCAGCTCCCGCATCATCACGAAATAGTTGCGTGCGTCTTCCCGCTCGCAGAAGAGGGCGTTCACCACGGCGCCGGTGGCGTCATCCACCGCCAACAGCAGCGTGAACTGCGGTCCCGCCTCCCCCAACCATCGGTGAAAGCTGCCGTCCAGCTGGATCAGCATCCCGGCCTGCGGCATTCGCTGGCGACGCACCCGATGTTGCGGCGTACGGCGACGGCGCGGGCTGTTCAACCCAGCGGATACCAGTATGCGCCGTAGCGTACTGCGGTCGATGTCGATACCCTCGCGCTCTCCAAGCAATTCGCTCAGGTGGGTGTGGTTGGTTCCCAAGTAGCGGGTGCTGGCCAGGTGTAATACCTCGGCTTTGGTTGTCTCCGGTGTTGCGTTGGGCGGCCGACGACCACGATGGCCGTGAGCCAGGGCGGCGGCACCCTCCCTCCGGTACGCCGCCAGGATACGTCTGGTGTGGCGCGTGCTCACTCCCATCACTGTGGCTGCCTGGTCCACAGTCATCTGCTCTGCCCACAGGCGGTTCAGAACCTTGAGTCTTACTTGTTCTTTCTGGTTCAACGTCACATTCTCCATAAAGGGAGTGTGACATTTATGCTGACCAGTTAGTGCGGACCTTTTCGCTGACCGTTGACACGATCGGGCCGCCCACGCGGTACATTTTCTCTCCGACCTTTACCCCACGTGGGTGGAGGTATTAGCAAGATGGCAAAGCGTGAATTGCTGGCAACGATCCGAGACCGTTACCTGGCGTCGTCCAAGAAGGACAAGGGCCGGATCCTCGATGAGTTCATCGCCGTAACCGGCCATCACCGCAAGCACGGCATCCGGTTGCTGGGACAGTCCGGCGACGCTGGGGAGAAACCGTCAATGATCAAGGGCCGACACATCTATGATGAAGCGGTACGCGAGGCGGTGATCGTAATCTGGGAGGCCGCCGATCGCATCTGCGGGAAGCGCCTGAAGGCGGTCCTGCCCTATCTGGTGGAATCCATGGAGCGTAATGGGCACCTCGATCTGGATCCTCTGGTGCGGGCACGATTGCTGTCCGCCAGCGCGGCTACGTTGGACCGGCTGCTGCAGCCCATTCGTCCCACGGCGGGCAGCCGGCGCAGACGGCGGCGACGGCAGTCGATGAGCAAGCGCGTGCCGGTGCGGACCTACAATGATTGGAACCGACCACCGCCGGGATATCTGGAGATTGACTCGGTGGCGCACTGTGGTGGCCCGCTGTCGGGATCATTCATCCACAGCCTGGTGGCCACCGACATCTGCACCGGCTGGCCTGACCATGAACAATCAGGGCCGTGCCTCTCCTGGCCAGGGAGCAGTCCCTGGTGGTGGCCGGGTTGGAAGCCATCGATCAATAACTACCCTTTCCCATCCTCGGCATTGACTCCGACAACGACAGCGTGTTCATCAACGAAACGCTGATCCAGTACTGCGCCGATCGAGGCATCGAGTTCACCCGTTCCAGAGCGTACCGCAGCAACGACCAGGCGTGGATTGAGCAGAAGAACGGTTCCGTGATGCGACGCTTCGTCGGCCATGACCGGTATTCGGGAGAGGTGGCTGGCCTAATCACCCTGTAAATCGACACATGGCCTATCTCTACGGGGAGCTGCGTCGGTACGTGAACTGCTTCCAGCCGTCATTCAAGCTGATTGACAAGACCCGGGACCGCGCCACCACCGTCAAACACTACAGTCAGCCCGCCCCGCCTTGTGATCGGCTGATCCAGTATGCTACAACCGGCCCTGAGCTGAAAGCCGTGCTGAAATGAATATCGGGCTGGGCTGGACTCGGTGTTCTTGCTGCACACTATCCGTCAAGCCCAGTCAGCCCGTGAAGCCCAGTCAGCCCTGGTGGCAACCACGTCTCCGGGCGTGCGGGAAACGCCATCGGGAAAAAGCCTCGAACTTTTCCTCGCCAAGTTGCCCAATCTGTGGCGGCAGGGCGAAACCCGTCCCGCCCACGCCGCGCGAGTGCGGAGTCCGCGGCATTGGCGTACCCGCCAGGACCCCTTCGAAGGCGTTTGGAGCGACGTGCTGGTCTGGTTGCGGGCCGAACCGGATGCCACTGGCAAGGCGCTGATGGCGCGGTTGCAGTCGAAACATCCGCACCGTTTCACCGCGGCTCAGTCGCGAACCATGCAACGCCGGGAGAAAGAGTGGCAGGGCATCATGGCCAAAAATCTCGTTTATGCTTCGTCCAAAGCAAGCTCAACGGAAGCAGCTGGACTGCCGGAACTGGACCCGTCCGGAGCGGATCCCAAGTGTTAGATTTTCGGTAACATTTCTGAATGAGGCAACAGGCCGGCATTCCTTATTGTCGTTAATCACCCTATGGATGAACCGCGGCGGATGGGGAAAGGCTGCTTGCATCCGTCTAACCCGACGACCGAGCGTAAGCCCGGATCCACCGAAGGGATGCGGTCCTGGTGTTGCAACTAGGGGGTGTCGTCAAAACAGTGAGAGGGTGGGTAATTGCCGGTAACCGGGAGAGTGTTGGAAGGTGGGAGTATGACGGAAGCGCACGGCGCCACGATATGACAGACGGTTGTTGGGGAGCGGCTGTGAGGGCTTGTACCTGCCGGGGGAGAAGGGAGAAGGCAAGAGAGGTCGGCCGGCCCATGACAACCGGCGGTTTATTCGACGCCGTTTGCTGGTTCTGCGCACCGGCGCTCCTTGGGCGCGGATTTGCCCCCGGGACTACGGAGACTGGAAGAACACCCACCTGCCGCTTCTGCCGCTGGCGGGACCGGGGGTTGTGTGGGACCGGGACTGTGGATGGAAAGTGATGGATGACCCTGATTTCGAGTGGCTGATGATAGACGCCAGCTACATTTAAGGCCCATCCCACAGTGCGGCGCTCGGGGCGGAAATCCAGGTATTTCCCGCACCAAAAGGGGGCAAGCAAGTTGCACATGGCGGTGGCGCCACGGGGAATGCCGGTTAAGGGTGGCGGTTACTGGAGGCAAGGTGGCCGACTGCTCTTTGGCGTTGCCCTGAAGAGGGTATAGAGGCGGGAGTGGGGTGTCTGCTGGGCGGACAAGCTTATGACACCAATGAAATCATAGCCACCGATCGGGGGATTGGGGAATTTGAACCCGGTGATACCGGCCCAAAAGCAAACGGAGGGGAAAGGGGAATACGACCGGCACTGTACAAGTTGCGGCACTTGGTGGGGAGAACGGATTTTTGGACTTCAAGCAGTGGCGCGGAGTGGCGACCCGTATGCCAAAGTGAGGGCGGAGGGTTTGTACCTGGCCATTTTGCCAACTCCGGGGGCAGTGGTGATCTGGAGCAAACTCTTTTGAGGACACCCCCCTAGGGATAATGGGTGCGAGAAGGCGGAACAGTCGGCCTGATTCGATAGATGGGGTGAGGGGTAGGCGAGGTGGCCACGATGGGGCCCGCAGTTGATGGCCACCAAACGCCATCGGGACCAACAATAAGATGATCACTTTGAAGATGGTCATCACCTTTCCCCTAATCTCTCAGGTGTGTTTAGCTACACGATGCCAAATCAGCAGAAAGGAAGGCCAAGGTTGACGAGGTCGTTGTTGGCAACATTTTGCAGGGGCGACTGGCACGCAGCCAGTGAACGCGTTTTCGGCAAGTCGGATGAGTTCCAGCTTGGATAGATTGCCCAGTTGGGGCGGTATTGGTCCGGATAGTTGGTTACGGGCGAGGGACAGACGCGTCAGATTGCTAAGATTGCCCAAGCTGGCGGGTATTTCGCCACTAAGTTCGTTGCCTTGTAGCCAGAGACCGTTCAGGTTGGACAAGCTGCCCAGAGCCGAGGGAATGGTCCCGGTGAGTCGATTGTGGTCGAGACCCAGGTTGGTGAGGCTGGACAGGTTGCCCAGGCTGGCTGGTATGGCGCCCGTCGAGACGGTTGTTGGCGAGTTCCAGTTTGCGTAAGCCGGCGAGGTTGCCTCAATTCATTCGGAATATCTCCCGTCAATCCATGTCGATAGATCAGCCTTCCAAAATCGACGAGGCTGCCCACCTCCGCTGGAATACGTCCATGCAACGGTTTTCTGGAGGTCCAGCCGAGTAGAGTGACGTTGGCGCCGTCAGAGTGAGATTGTTTACACCATGCCACTGGTTCCCGGTCTCGTCGCTCAACCAGTGTCGCTGTTTGCCCAGTTTTGCGCCACCGGTGGCGTTGTACAGAGCCGTCAACGCGGCTCGGTCCGTCTCCGATAAAGGAAAAACGCGGCACGGCGCCCGGCAAATCCGGTGCGGGGAACCCGGCAGCGCGATGCTCTTCAACCAACGAATAGAAATCGTCGATGGTCATGCCGAACGCGGTGTGTTAAAATGCCTCTTGCCAGGTGTTGCCGGGCCCCAGCAGTGTCCAGAAGTCAATCAAACGCTTCTTCGCCAGCCTTCGCTGCAAGGAACTCCGCTCCATCGTAGCCAGTGCGAACCGGCCGGGTCCGTCGAGCAGCACGTTGTAGGTTTCCATCTCCGGAGGGAAACATCCACCTCACGCGCCTCGTTGGCGTAACGCTGGTGACTTTGCGCGTAAGGCCAGATGCCCCCTTTTGCCAACGCGCTATCGCTTGGAATTCGCAAACTCCTTCCTGCATCCAGGCCGGACCAATAACCCGCACTTCTGAGTGGGTTAAAGGAGAACCTGCCGTATCCCTGCAACGTATATTGATACACGTGTGAACAGCTCGTGGGCGGCGACTTTCATAAAACCTCTGGGCTGACCGTCTGGGCAGGGAGGGCAGATTGAGCATAGTCCACCCGAATCCACATCTTCCAGGCCCGCCAATCCTCCCCACGAGTCATCGACGAAAGCACTCCGGCACTTTTCAACGCTCCTGTTCTCAGCCGCGCAAAATGTCTGGCCGCCAAGTCGAGGTGTTGTAAGATAAAAGGTTTGAGTTCATCCGGCACATGGGGGCAGGCCAACGGGGCCGCATACCGGTGCGAAGATAGACAATTCCGGCGCGCGGTGGCATACTGGTAATACTCCTCGAGAACCTCAGGGCTAACCTTCCCACTTCAGATGGGGCACATCGGGGTCGTCGAAGGTCAGGACACCGGAACCATCGGGCAGGGACGGACGACACGGTGTCAGCGTCACAGGACGGAAGGTCGAGCTCGGCCAGGTCGTTGGTCGCGACGTTTGCAGAGCAGGCGGTATGCAGCCGGTCAAGGCGTTGCCGGCAAGTTGCAGTCGTTCCAACTTCGTCAGGGCCGGTGAGGCCAATCGGGTATCTGATCCAGACAATTGGTTGTCGTTCAGGAGCAGGTTTTCAAGGTCTGAGAGGTTGGCCAGGCTGGGCGGTATCGTGCGGTCAGCTGGTTTGTCCTGCTATCCAGGGTTCGGAGATTTGCAGACGACCCGAGGACGGAGGGTATTGGCCCGGACAGTTCGTTCCCCCATAGTAGGTTGGTAAGGCCCGAAAGATGGCCGCCAAGCAGGAAAAGCCACCGGTCAGGTCATTGCCGCCAGGTCACAGGCGCTCCAGGTCGGAAAGATCGCTCAGTTCAGGCGGGACCGGCCCCTGTCAACTGGTTTGCCAAAGGCTCAGGTTGGTCAAAACTCGCTTAAACCGCCCAATTCGGCCGGTAGTAATTACCCGTCAACCCTTGTTTGGCCTAAACAATCCCCGAAACCCGGCTATCGCTCCGGTGGTGTAACGCCGTGCCACTCCCCGATGGCGCGTCGGTGAGCCAGTTGTGTTGTTAGTACAGTGGCACCGTCCGTTGCCTCGTAGAGCGCGATCAATATCGCTCGGTCCCTCCTCCATTGGTGTCATGTGGCGGCGGACGGGGAGTCGCGGTCGGCACACAAACGTCGGCGTGGCCGTCGGGAGACCGAGTATTGGTCGGTGTCGGAGTATTCGTCGGTGCCAGCGTAGCAGTCGGTTCTGGTGCGAGGGTACGCACGGGTGTATCCGTCGGAGCGATGGCCGTAGTTGGCGTTGGGACCCGGCGTCGTTTCAGATCGGCATCAGGGTGGCGGCCGCGATAGGTACACCGGTCGACGTTGGGGTTGGCGGAGAGGGCGGCTGAGAATCACAGCTCGTCACCACCAACAGCATCACGGCGATTAGTCCAATCGCTGGGAGCAACCGTCCTATTCTTGCAAACCGACCGGTTCATCCGTTTTTCCTCGAATCTCTCGCAGGCACCGGAATCGCCGCGGCCAGCGCCGTCACTACCGTATTCGTCACCAAGGGACATCCGGCCGCTGGGGCCAATTATCATATCGGTTGCAAATTATTTGCGTCACCCTATCATCAGAACGTCCAGCAGCATTCTAACTGCTGGAATGTAGGTCCGCTGACCATGGTCATGGGCCTACGTCCAAAGTTAGGATCCCACGCACAAACACAGTCCCGACTTTTCATTGTTAGTTCGTATCTGTGGTGTCCTGCCCAGTCAGGAAAGCGACGCAACCGGAATTGCCGTTTCGTCACAGTCCGGGCTATCTACCGTAGCCCTGAGACGAGAGCACTCGCGGGGTCAACTCCAAAGCGGCGTATTGCACCATTGACGCTGGCCAGAAAGATTGCGACAGTCGAGTACCTAACCTCAATCCACCGAAGAGATGGTGTGGCGGTGTGCGAGGGATAAGAAAGTGCTCCCGCTTCCAGGGATATGGTTGTTGAAACACCAACCGTCCCCAGACCAGGAGCACCTAACAGGCTCCCAACGCAGCGACCCCGACCGCATCCAAATCGTCTTCGGCATTGACGACGCCGACGTGTTGGCGTGCTGGCAGGACCGCGCGGGTGCTGGCTGCGTGGTGAAGGCGCCATCCACCCTGGGCACATTTCTAACGCAGCTTCCGTTGGGGCCACACGTCTCGCCAGCTGGATCGGGTGAGCCGAGAGTTGTTTGCCCGGGCGTGGGGGTGCCGGAGCGGGACCCCGGCGACGGGAGTTACCATCAACCAACCTGGACTCCACCATCTGCGAGACCTACGGACCGGGCAAGGAAGGGGCGCGCCACGACGCTAACACCGGCCAGCGGGGCTATCACCCGCTGCTGGCCATTGCTGCCGGAACCGGCGACGTGGCCGATGGCCCGGCTCAGGGAAGGTCGCGCCAACACCACTCGGGCGCCGCCCACTTCGGCGTGAGACGGTGGGACGGGTGCGCTACGCTGGGCCGCCGCCGAACAACTCACATGCGCGCCGACACCGGCTTCTATAAACCACGGCCTTGGTCACCCACCTGCCGAAGACTAACGTCCGCTGACTTCCATCACCGTCCGCCAACATCAGACCCTGCGCAATCTCTCGAGGCGATACCGGAGGCGGACTGACGCCCATACCCTACTGGATGGCGCGGCTCCGACGTGCCGAACCACCTACGTTCCCTTCGGAGTAAGCACGACGCCGCGTCGGTGCGGCCAACGTGCGGCGGGAGAGGCCACGCCGATCTCAACTGGCCTTGTTTGCCACCTACAGCTATCACGCCTTCATCATCACCGACGGGGCGACACTCTGGAGCTGGAGGCCGACCATCGCCGCCACGCCGAGATCGAGAACGCCACCCGCGCCTGAAGTGCGGCGTGGGCCTCAACCACCTCCCCTCGGGGACACTTCGCCGCCAACGGCCGCCTGGCTGGCGGTGCAGCTCATCGCCCCAACCTGGCTCGCTGGACGGCGCGCATCGGCCTGGGTGAGCAGGTGGTTACCGCCAAGACCCTCCGACGACGCTCTTCTTCCTGGCCGGACCCTCACCCGCTCGCGCCGCCGCCTCGCCTGCATCTTCTTCCGCAGCGCTGGCCCTGGGAAACCCGTTCACGCCTCGCGCCTGGCCGAGTCGCGCTCTGCCCTCCGGCCTGACGCGCGCGCGCATCGGCGCCCGCCACGCCACCCTCACTCCGTCAGTGCCGGTGGGCGGGCAGTCGATCACAGGTCTCTCCACTCTCGTCCGCGCGCTCTGGGACAGCGAGGGTTACTTGCTGCCCTTGCGCCACTCATGCGCGGCTTTTCCTTCTCTACCGCCCTCGACCACGTCCCACTACGCGGCGCCATCTCGCCGAAATCAGACTGTGGCCATCCGTCTCCATCCTCTCATGTCCCGCTCCAGCCCCACCACTCGCATCGTGGATTTGGGCATAGCGGCTGCCTCAACACTGCGACGGTACGTATCAACAGTCGCCCTCGAAATACCAAGTTCGCTGGGTGCTGATCGATCAGATTGGAACCGCTCTCCAGCGCCATCACCGTCAACCAAGGATCGGCGCCCACAGGGACCACACCGCAAGTAGATCATCACCCGTACCACCCTGTCGGACTGGGTGGAGTCTGATATCCCGGTCCGTGGTGTCATCCCCCACAGGGTTGAGCGGTTTCCGTGCGGCGCTGGTTGCCTCGCAATCAAACGAACACACCGGTCGTCACACGACTCTGGCCGGCAAGGTGTCTCCAACGCTGATCGTCATCAAAGCCGTTTTCATGGCAAGGCCAGATGCCGGGTTGACGCGGACAACGTCGTCGATCTGTGGTCACAATTAGGCCAAAGCACTCAACCGATCAGTGCCAGCCCACAACGATTAGTGCGATATGGATTGCACACCAGGGTCACCGACCCGGCCCAAAGGGATCGTCCAGGAACCGCGGCACCGGAGCCAATCGAACCAGACCAGAGACCCAGGACTCCGCCCATGAGCACACCCGCCGTGGTCATCAGCCAACCAACCCTGGCGGCTCCCCGTCCTACGGCAGCGCCGTCAGGCAATGCGATCTAGTCCGAAACCGCCAGGTAGAGGGGACGCCATCCGTAACGCGCCATCGGCCAGCGCAAGCCTGACCATCAGCAGAAACCGGCATCGACGCCCATCCCGCCGCCCAGGCAGATGCCTACGAATGCTGGCGCGTTCAGGTCGCAGCCTGGAAGCCCCAGATCAAACCCGCGCAACCACGCTGGTGGTCCGCCAGTCTGATGACGCGTGATGCCGAAACGGGAGTTCCGCGTCATCTCCACCGACGTCTGCATTGGTCGCGAAGTCCATCGCGTCGCCCATCATCCCGGTTTCCAGTTGGTCAGGCTACGTTTGGCCAGCCATGGTGTCGTCTCCATTATCACGCGGGCGCTGCCGAGCGGGCGCGGACGTGGATCGCGAAAGGCGTTCCTGCGGCCGGTTTTGCCTCGTCGTGTATAGCCTGCTTCGCCAATTCGATGAGGCCGTGTTCCAGGTCCTCCACCGACATCTGGTTGGGTTGGAAGTTGACGTCGAACAACGTGCACTTCTCCCAGCCGGTGGCGTCCAACATCCTGCCTTCCCCGGCGAGGCTGGCGTATAGCGGGGTCCCCGGGGAAGGGGGTCATGACGGTGATCTGGACTTCGCACAGTCCACTGTCGTGCGACAAAGTCGCGAACTGCGGGAAACAGTCCACCGTATCGCCGTCCTCCCCAGTACGAAGCAGCCGTTGACCGCGATTTCCCGTGGGACTGAATGCGGCGGATCGCTCCCGATAATCATCGAGACGCCTGCGCTTCCAGTTGTTGTTGAGTTCGACCCCGTCCAGCTTCCGGCCGTGGGGCTGTTCGAACCCGATCAGGACTTCCGCGCAACCCGATTGGCGCATCAGGTCAAGCAGTTCGGATTGTCGGCCACGGCAACATCGGTCTCGGTGAACCACTTGATGCCCACTCGTCCGCCAGGGCCCGCAGCAACTTTTTGGAATGGGAACGGTTGACGAATGATTGTCATCGGCGAATTCGATGAATGGTCTCGGCCAGATGTCCTTGATCGCCCGGATCTCGCGGATCACGTTTTCCACCGGCTTCAGCTTGTACCGCTTGGTCATCATGATCGAGCTGGCGCAGAGTTGCACCGCCACGGGCACCCCCGTTGGGTTTGGACGGGTAATCCGGTTGTATTCGTCGGGGTTCAGCAGGTCGAACCGGGGCAGGGAGAGTCGGCAAGATCGAACTCCTGCCCGCCGGTACGGTAGATGCCGCCCAGGCAGCCGGTCCGAAAGTCCTCCAGCACTCGCGGCCAGGTCAATTCGGCCTCGCCAACCACGACCGCATCGCAGTGTAGCAGCGCCTCTTGCGGCAGCGCCGTGGCGTGGTGACCCGCCGATGACCGTTTTGACGCCGGCCGCGCGTACCGGTCGGCCAGGGCGTAGGCCTCCTTGACCTGGGCGGTGAACGTCGAGATGGGCGGCCAGGTCGCAGTCCGGCAGCCGGTCCAGCTTCCTGCATGTCAGGCACCTGGTGGGTACTCGACCTCAAAGTCATTTTGGCGTCATCCCCGCCAGGGTGAGCAGCGACAGGCTGGGCAGGGAGGCGATCACCTCACCCCCGTTCCATGAAGCCCGGCATGTCATTCCCAACGCCGTGAGTTCCTCGTTGTAGGCGCTGCACGCCGCTCATGCAATCAGCGCAATCGTTCATTGGTCTGTCTCCTTGGGCTCAACCTCGCGTTGCGACGCGGCGCCGGAACCATCCGGTCAATCGGCTGTGTCGTTATGGTTGAGTGTTTGGTTAATCAAATGGTAGGGTCAATGATCTGACATAGCCATGACGGTTCCAGGTATAGTTATGACGGTTGCATGACAGTTTGTAAGGCACGGTTCATAGCGTCCCGACCTGGTTTGGAAGGGCCAGACCGATTGCGCTGGCAAGAATCGACCGGAGGTAAGCTTGACCACCACAGACGATCGGACGACACCCGGGATGCAGGCGTTGCAGCACCGCTTGACACGAGCTGAGCGAGGCAAGCCTGCGCATCAACGAGGATCTGGACTATCACGGCGTGCTCGAAGAGGTGACCAACAGCGCCCGCACGCTGACGGGCGCGAGGTACGCGCGCAACGACGGTCCTCGACGCGTCCAACGGGCTGGAGAGTTCGTGACCTCGGGCCTGACGCCGGATCAACACCGTCATCTGGCAGATTGCCGGGGAGCGCGCAGTTCTTCAGATACCTCAACGATGTGTCCGGTCCGATCCGCATCACGATTTTGCCCGCGTACCTGCGGGTCGCTGGACATGGCGGACTGGAGTCCTCCCGTCGGCCGTCGCTGCCCTGCTGGTGGCTCCCATCCGCAACAAAGGCGTGCGGATGGGTTCCATCTACGTGACGAAGGGTGAAAGGGGCAGCGAGTTCACGCGCCAGGACGAGGACATTCTGGTGATGTTCGCGTCCCAGGCGGCGCTGGTCATCGCAACGCCAGGAGGTTCCGGGGACGAGCAGCGGGCGAGGTCAGACCTTGAAGCACTGATAGACACATGCCCGGTGGGGGTTGTGGTCTTCGACGCCAAATCGGGACGTTCCAGTGTCGTACAACCGCGAGACACTGAGGATCGTTGAGGGGCTCCGGCCGCCGGACCAACCGGTCGAGCGAATGATGGACGTTTGAGCATCCGGCGGATGGACGGACGTGAGATCTCGCTGGAAGAGTTCCCGCTGGCTCACCGGTTAAGGACCTACACCGCGCTACGCGCCGAGGAAGTCGTGCTCAAGGCGCCTGACGGCAGGTCGGTGACGGTGCTGGGTCAACGCTACCTCCATCTATTCGGAGGATGGCAGCGAGATGGAGTCGGTGGTTGTGACACTCCAGGACATGACGCCGTTGGAAGACCTGGAAAGGCTGCGGGGCAGAATTCCTGGGTTTGGTAAGTTATGAACTGCGGACCCCGCTCACCTCCATCAAGGGTTCGGCCGCAACCCTGCTGACGAGTCCGCGAACCTGAACCCCGCGGAGACCCGCCAGTTCCACACGATCATCAATGACCAGGCCGACCGGATGCGCGCGATGATCACCGACCTGCTAGATGCCGCTCAGATCGAGAGCGGCACCCTTTCGGTGAGTCTCGAACCCTCTGAAGTTGTGGCTCTGGTGGATCAGGCCAGAACTTCGTTTGTCAGAGGAGGGGGGCCGCAGCGGACTCCGGGTGGATGCGCCGGCGGATCTTCCGCCGTGATGGCAGACCGGGCTCGCATAACTCAGGTCATCAACAACCTGTTGTCTAACGCATCCAGATACGCGCCGGTGTCATCGGTCATCGGAGTGACAGCCCAGCACGAAGGTTTATACGTAGCGGTTTCCGTGGTGGCCGAAGGGTGGGGACTGCCGCCAGACCAACTACCCAATCTGTTCCGGAAATATTCCGGTATCGATGGCAACGTAGTCGAACGAGAGGTTGCTGGGTTCGGATTGGGACTGTCCATCTGCAGGGAATAGTCGAGGCCCACGGCGGCAGAGAATCTGGGCGGAAAGCGACGGTCTCGATAGCGGCATTCGGTTCACGTTCACGATACCGGTGGCTGAGCGGTCCATCCAGGCAGAGCCCACCAATTCGGACCGACCGGACAGCCGGTCGCATCCCCGCGACATTGATGCGGGGCGCGTTCTCGTCGTGGACGATGATCCCCAGACGTTGAGACACGTGCGCGACATCCTCGCTAAAGACCGTTACCTGACGATATTTGCCACGGGCCCCGATGAGGCGCTTCACCTGGTGGAGTCGGAAACCCCCAACTCGCCCTCCTGAACTTGGCGCTGCCAGGTGTCGACGGTTTTGAGCTGATGCAGAACATCCTCGACATCGGCGACGTGCCGGTGATCTGCCTTCCGCCCCGGGGAGAGCCCAGGACATTGAGCGGGGCCTTGACCTTGGAGCCTCGGATTACCTGGTCAGCCTTTCTCGCCTACGGAGCTAACGGCGCGGATCAGAGCCGCGCTTCGCCGGACGGCCGCGGCCGACCTGGGCGATACGGCGGCGCCATTTGCCCTGGGTGACCTGGTCATCGACTATGCCCAGCGCAGAGTGGAGATTGCCGATCAGCCCGTCCATCTGACGCCCATCGAATACGAAATGCTGCGCGTACTGTCGCTGAATGGCGGGCGCCCGCTGACCCACGAGCAGTTGCTGCGGCGCGTTTGGCGCGTTACCCATTCCGGCGATCCCCAGGTGGTTCGAACTCACATGCGCCGTCTCCGGCGTAAGCTGGGCGACGACGCCGACAGCCCAAGGTATATCTTCACCGAACCCAGAGTGGGCTACCGCATGCCCGAGGCGGAGGTCGTGGATTGAGGATGGCATCACGACGGCGATTTGAGGGTGGATATCCGTCGCAAAGATCAGCAGGGAGTTCCCCCCGGTGGGACGGGGCGCACCCGCAGTTCCCGAAGTGTTTCGTCGTCAAACGGGTTGCCGCCCGATTCCAGCGCGCCGACCCACGCCTCCCGGCTGGGGCGGTAGTAGGGACGGCAGGTTGGTTTCGCTGAAGCTTCCACCCAGTCCAGAAAGACCCTGAAGTCCGCGACGGGCCTCGTCTGCCGCACCCATCACGCCGTAGACCAGCCCGCGACTGTCCCGTGCCGGCCCGTGCGGCTCACGCTCCAACGCCAGTTTACAGAAGGGAAGAGCCACCTCGGGCCGGCGCTGTACTCCCAGTTGCCAACACAGCGTGTTGTTGATCACCGGATCCCGGGGATCCCGTTGCTGCGCCGCACGCAAATCAGAGTTTGAGAACTCCCATTCCTCTGTCTCCGAGTACACCAGGGCCCGGTTGTAATACCCGATCGCGTTGTCCGGTGCGATTATCGACAGCTTTCGTGAAGTCGGCTATGGCCTGTTCCACGTCCTTGTCGTTACCCCTCTGCAACCGGGCATTGCCCCGGTTCACCCAGGCCGTCGCCAGGTTTGGGTCTATACCGATCGCGCGTTCCAGGTCCTCGAAGGCCAAGTCAAGGTCGCCATCGTGACTCCGTTCCAGGTACACCGCTGACCGGTTTACAAAAACGCCCGCTCCCGCCGCGCCGGCGGCAATGGCGCTTTCCAGGTCCTGGAGCGCCCGGTCCAAGTCTCCGGGCTGACCCCTCGCGATGTAGGCCACGGCCCGGTTGAAGTACGGAGCGGGCAGGTGGGGAGCCAGTTCCGACGACCGGCTGAGGTCGGCGATGGCCAGGTCCTCATCGCCCGGTCGGCCACGTTCCAGGTAGGCCAGGCCGCGACTGCTATGGGTGTCGGCGGAACGTGGCTGCACCGACAACACCTCGGTGAACCGCCAAATGGCCTCGTCCAGGTCGGCGTAGTCGCCGCCCAGGTAAGCTTGGCCCAACCGGTAGCGCAGATTGGCCAGGGCGGCCGGATCCGCAGGCGGGTGCTCCAGCGCCTGGAACAGCACAGTCTTGGCTAATTCATACTCATCACGCTGCAGGTACACTTGGCTCAGGGTCAGCAGCGCCACCGAACGCACCTCAGCCGTCAGGTCGATGTTGATGGCAGTGGGCAGCTCGGACGGCGAGGTGGCAATTTCCACAACCTGCGGGCCCAGGGACTCGCTCTCGGTGGGGGTCGAAGTCAGGTTGGCCAACACCCTTCCGCTGTCGTATTCCCCCCAGATTACGATCGCTGCACCCGATTGCTCGGCAGCCCATAATGCCGCCTGATGCCCGGGGACTGGCTCCAGCCAATCGTCGGTTCTGATTCCTTCAAGTCCGCCAGAGGCAACCTCACGGTCGATGCTGGTCCTGAGGCGTCCGCGGATATTGAACCCCTGCTGCCCGGCGGTGTAGTTGGTGAATGGCGCTATCACGATCAGAGCCTCGCCCGTTTCGGCCACCGGATGGTCGGGCACATCGGAAGAACCGATCAGTCCCAGCGCCGCCACGATGGCGGACACTACCACCACCACCCCGGCTGAGATGGCTATCCGGAGTCTCCAGCGTCTGCGCTTGGGAACCGGGGGTGGATCGGATACGGCCGGCGAAGCGGGCGACGGAGTGAGGACCGGTTCCGCAGGCAAGGCCCCGGCAGGGGTTCCTTCCGGCTCGAATTCCGCGGCCAGCAGCAACTCGTCCCGTTCCTCTGGCGTGAGCCTCAGCAGATCGGCACAACGGAGGACGTCCTCGCGATGGCGTGGCCTCGCGGTGAGGCCTTCCTTCCAGCGGATCAGGGTCGCGCGGCTCACCCCGATGCGCCGGGCCAGGTCGGCATCGCTAAACCCCGACCGGCCTATGTGGGAGGTGAGGAGTTCGCCGAAATTTGGCAAAAGATACAATCCTGCTACTCAAAACGGGCCGAGTGTTACACATCTGTCGTTCAGTGTACAGCCGGTGAACACCTAGACTCCACGTCGCCACACCCAAATTCTAAGGAGGCGATGAGATGTACCCAATCCTGTCAAAGGCAATCGGTTCAAAGGCAATCGTTCCACTGGCAATCGTGCTGCTAATGGGCGTGATGGCCTGCGGCGGCTCCGCAGATGCGCCCGCGCCGGCGGCAACCATTTCTGCCGCGTCCGCCGCTACGTCAGCGCAGGCGGCAGCCCCCGCTGCTGCGCCCGCTGCAATGAGCGCACCCTTGCAGGCGACGCGGGCTATGGCGGCCTCGGAGCCGTCCCAGCCCGAGGGGTTTAATGCGATCGGCGGCTCAGCCCCCGTCAACGACGCCGCCTACGACCTGACCTTCTTTCAGCACTACGGCGTCAACCCATTTATCGACACGGAGGACGACCAATTCTCCACCTTCGCCATCGACGTGGATACCGCGTCATACACCATTGCCCGCAAATTCCTTGACGACGGTTTCCTGCCCGACCAGAACTCGGTACGGGTAGAGGAGTTCGTCAATTACTTCGATCAAGGCTACGAAGCCCCCACCGATGACGCCTTCGCCATTCACATCGACGGCTCACCGTCCCCATTCGGCAACAGCAATCACTGGCTGATGCGCGTCGGACTGCAGGGGAAAGAGCTCCTGGAGGAGCAGCGGCAGGACGCCACGCTGATATTCACCATCGACGTTTCCGGCTCCATGGCTCGCGAAGACCGGCTGGGTCTCGTGAGGCAATCACTCCGGCTGCTGGTGGACGAGCTCCGCTCTGACGACAAAGTTGCCATAGTCGTCTACGGCGACCGCGGGTCCGTGCTGCTCGAACCCATCGGCGTCCGGGAACGGGGAACGATCCTGAAGGCCATCGACTCCCTGCAGCCCGGCGGGTCGACATACGTCGAGGACGGCCTGAAAGTCGCCTACAAGCTGGCAGTGGACGAGGTCGCGCCCAATCGCATCACCCGCGTCATGGTTCTCTCCGACGGAGTCGGCAACGTCGGCAACACCGGCTACGAATCGATACTGCGTCAAGTACAGGAATACGTCGACCAGGGCGTGACCCTTACCACCGTCGGTTTCGGCATGGGCAACTACAATGACATCTTGATGGAACAGTTGGCCAACGACGGGGACGGCGCTTACTACTATGTTGACACCCTCTCGGAGGCCCGCCGCATATTCGTCGACGACCTCACCGGGACCCTCCAAATCATTGCCAAAGACGCCAAGGTGCAGGTCGAATTCAACCCCGAGATCGTCAGCCGCTACCGGCTCCTGGGTTACGAGAACCGGGACGTGGCCGATGACGACTTCCGCAATGACGCGGTGGACGCGGGCGAAATCGGCGCTGGACACAGCGTAACGGCCCTCTATGAGCTGAAACTCCGCGAAAATGCCGACGGTATCCTGGGGACGGTTCACATGCGCTACCAGGACGTCGGGCTCAACGAGGTGGTCGAAATCAACCGGGAGTTCCATTACAGCGACCTGGCCGTCACCTTCGAAGCGGCTTCTCCGAGGTTCCAACTGTCAGCGGTCGTTGCCGAGTTCGCCGAGGTGCTTCGCGGCAGCTATTGGGCTCGTGAGGGTAGCCTCCAAGCCGTGTCCGATGAGGCCCACCGCCTGCAGCAGCTTCTCCCGGAATCGACCTCCGTGTCCGATTTCGCCAGCCTGGCGACTGAAGCAAGAAGCCTGGAGGCCAATGCCAACGGCAACTGAACACCGGGCCAGCACCTGGGGTAGTGTGCAACCCCTTCCTGACGGAGGGAAGTCGTACCCTCGAACCGGCGATGGTGACAACGGCCTCAAATCAGCCGACATCGGAGATGCTGAAATCTGAAACTGCGAGGCGGACAGCTGCATCTTTCGGCGACGTCCAGCGCCCCGGCGTCAGGGGGCCGGGGCGCTGGACGTCGTCTGCTCCAGCGCCATGCTGAGCACTCGCAGTTCGCGCGTGTTATATCCGATCACAAATCCTGAGCCATCGATCGTGTAATGCGACCACATCAGAGGGTTAAAGAGACCCTCAGAAAACGAGACGACGCCGAACTTAGTGGAACACTGTCTCGCGACCAATTCCCTTATGAACAGGCTACCGTATTCGTTCCGCGCTTCGCTGACGCCATGTTCAGTTACTGGGCTGCTTTGGTTGATGCCGGTCAAGACTTTGGCGAATTCTCTGCTTCCCTCCTGTTCGTCGCGATCGGTGAAAGTGCTCATCATCGCGCACTCAAGCGGATCGTTCAGAGCCGACGGCTGGGTTGCTCTGAACGTTCCGTCGCCTACCTCTGGTAAGCAGGTGAGAGCCCTTTCGGCTATGACGTATTAGTGAGAATGTCCATTGGGCAGTTCGCGGGCGAGACCCTATCGGACACAGGTCAGCAGGAGTGAGCCTCGCTCAAGTGGCGGCGACGCTGACGGTTACGAGGTCGAGGCCGTGGTATTTCTGGTGGCGGACTTCGGAAGCGTAGTGGCGCAGCAGGCGGTAGGCGACTTCGCCTTCGTCGGGCACCGGAGGCAGCGCGCTGAGGTAGATCAGGCGGTCCTCGACGTTTTCGCCGTGCAGCGTCGAGGCGAACTCCAGATCAATCTTGCCGGACTCGTGGCGCGCCTTCACGGTGAGGTGACGGGGCGCGCCTTGGTCCTGGGGGTCTGCCTGGGAAACGATGGCCAGGGTCTCTTCGCCGGCGGCGGCCAGGCGGTCGGTGGCTACCGAGTCCCAACCCGACCTTGCCGCAAAGGCGCGCAGGAAGTCTTCGACCCGCTGAGCAGCGTGATCATCCAGCGTGAGCCGGATGCGGCGGCGCCGGCCGCCGGTCAATTCCATGAAGGTCGCCAAAGCCACGGCAACGACAGCGCCGGAGGCCATACCGTTGCCCAGCAGAACACTCCAGAATCCGTCTCCCAACAGGTCAGGGAGGATGACCCCATTTTGGAAGCCCACGCCGATCCAGAAGGACAGGCCGACGACGACGGCCTTGCGGTGGTCCAGGCCGTCGCGGACGACTATCCGCATCCCCTGCACGAAGAGCAGCGTGATGAAGACGGTTGTCGACGCGGCCACGACCGGGCTGGGTACGGCAATGAGCAGTGCGGTCAGCTTGGGAAGGAACGCCAGCGCCAACAGGACCACGCCGATCATGGCTCCCACCCGTCGCGCCGCCATGCCGGTGACCTCCACCAGAGATATGGTTCCCGAATAGGTGGTATTGGGCATAGTACCGGCGAGGCCGGAAAGGAGGTTGCCCAGGCCATCCGCGTTGAGGGCGCCCTGCACCACTCGAAAGTCGGTGGCCCGGGGGCGGCGCTGGGAAACCCGCTGGATGGCGACGCTGTCGCCGATGGTCTCGATTGCGCCCACGATGGTGACGACGATAAACGCCGGCAGCAGCGCCCAGAACTCGTGACCCAGCGTCAAGTCCAGACCTGGCCAGGATCGGAACGGGACCCCGATCCAGGGGGCTTCCAACACATATTGCACGTCGTACATGCCAAAGGGAGCGGCCGCCACGCATCCCGCGACGATGCCGATGACCGGGGACCAGAGCCGCCACTGACGGGTGCCACGGAGGATCAGGGCCACGGTCGTGACCAGGGTGACCGTGGCCGCCACCATGGGCGCAATACTCGGGCTCCCCTCGGGCACCTGGGTCAGCATGCCGAACAGAATTGGCATGACGGCGACCGCGACCAGCATGATTACGGTTCCGGAGACGACGGGGGTGAAAATCCGGCGCAGCAACGACAGTCGTCCGGCGAGTACAAACTGAAACAGTGACGACACGGCGATCAGGGTAGCCATCAGCGCCGGGCCGGCTTGCACCATCGCCGCCACGCAGACCGCTATGAACGTGCCTGAAGTGCCCATCACCAGCACGTGGCCGGCTCCGATTCGCCAGACCCGCACGGCCTGCAAGATGGTGGTCATACCGCTGACCAGCAGGGCGGCAAACACGCCCCAGGCGATGTAGTCGGCGGGCTGCGCGGCAATCCGGAACGCGATCACCACGGTCAGCACGGTCCCGCTCATCATGACCAGGGCTCCCTGGAAGCCGGCGCCAACCGTCACCCCTTTGGGAGGAATTTCCTGCGGTTCGTATCGAACGCTATCGTTTATGGACGCTTCAGCCATGAGTTATACCTCGTGCTTATTTATCGTTAACGACGTATTCCGCCTATCGTATTAGTGTCCTGGCGACCAGGATCCTTTCAACACATACATTGCTCCTTACGCTGGTGCAGGTACGACTTTGTGTGTTCCATTATCGCAACGAGCCAAAAACTGGGCAAGGCGGTGAATGGCGTCACGCTGTTCCGGCCACGCTGACCATGACCACATCGAGGCCGTGGTACTTCTGGTGGCGCACCGAAGAGGCGTAGTGGCGCAGGAGGCGGAAGGACACCTCGCCATCGTCGGGGACCGGGGGTAGGGCGCTGAGGTAGGTGAGACGGTCCTCGACGTTTTCGCCTTCGAGGGCCGACACGAACTCCAGCTCCACGGTGTTGCCCTCGCGTCGGGCGTCGATGGTGAGGCGTCGCGTGGGCGTCAGGCAGGTCGTCGGGGTCCTCCTGGGAGAGAATGGCCAGGGTCTCCTCTCCGGCGGCGGCCAGGCGGTCGGCGGATTCGGCGTTCCACCGGATGCGGGAGGCGAAACCGCGCAGGAATTCATCCACCCCCTGGGATGCGTCGTCGTCCATCACGATACGCAGGCGGCGACGGCGGGGACTTGCTGGAACTCGATGAAGGCCATCATCGCAACGGCGACGATCGCGCCCGCGGTCATGCCGTTGCCCAGCAGCACCCCAAGGAAGCCGTCGCCGAGCAGGTCGGGGAAGATCACGCCGTTCTGGAACCCGACGCCGACCCAGAAGGAGACGCCGGCGACGGTGGCCTTGCGGTGGTCGAGTCCGTCCTGGATGATGATTCGCATGCCCTGCACGAATAACAGAGCGATCAGGACGCCAACGTAGGCGGGCCACCGGAGCGGGGATTGCGATGAGCAGCGCCGTCGCCTTGGGGAAGAAGGCCAGGACGATGAAGATGACGCCGACCACGATGCCGACGCGGCGGGCAGCGATGCCGGTGACCTCGGCGAGGGAGATGCTGGTGGAGTAGGTGGTGTTGGGCAGAGTCCCGGCGAGACCGGAGAGCAGGTTGCCTATGCCGTCGGTGTTGAGGGCTCCCTGGACCACCCGGTAGTCGGTGGCCTGGGGACGGCGGCGTGAAACGCGCTGGATGGCGACGCCTTCGCCAATGGTCTCGATGGCTCCCACCAAGGTGACCAGGATGAACGCGGGCAAAAGCGCCCAGAATTCGATGCCTGGCGTGAAGTCGAGCCCGGGCCATGCGCCGAAGGGTATGCCGACCCACGGAGCGTCCTCCACGTATTGCACGTCGTACATGCCAAATGGCGCCGCAACCGCGCAGCCGACGACGATGCCGACACGGGCGACCACAACCGCAACGAGGCGGTAGCGCGCAGCACGAAGGCCGCAATGGTGACTATCGTCACGACGACGACCACCGGCGGTGCGGCGGACGGGGTGCCTTCAGGTGCGCTGCCCAGGATGTCAAAAACGATGGGCATGACGGTGGCGGCGATCAGCATGATCACGGTGCCGGAGACCACCGGGGTGAACACGCGGCGCAGGACGGAGAGCCGCGCCGCCAGGGCGAACTGAATCAGCGCCGATACAACCACGAGACTGGCCATGACGGCCGGCCCCCTGGACCAGCGCGGCGACGCAGACGGCGAAGAACGCGCCCGAGGTGCCCATCACCAGGATGTGTCCGGCGCCGATGCGCCAGACGCGGGCGGCCTGGAGGATGGTGGTGGCCCCACTGATGAGCAGCGCGGCGAAGACGCCCCAGGCAAGGTAGGTTTCGGGCTGATCGGCGATGCGGAAAACGACCGCCACGCCCAGCACGATCCCCCCGATGATGACGGCGGCGGCCTGGACGCCGGCGCCGATGGTCAGCAAGTTGGGGGGATGCTCGTCCGGCTCGTAGCGGATGTGTTCGTTAAGTTGTGTGGTGGCCAAGAGATACTCTCCGAATACAAGTGTGACGTTATCGCCGTCTCAATCGGGATAGTGTGCAATGGTCGGTATTTTACTGTATGCGGTTGGGAGTATCTTATCGCGACGGTCAATCACGCAACATCGTTGGGAGCGGGATTCTCCGCATGCGAGTTGGTCTTGGGCAGGGCCCGATGGTTGGAGAGTGCGGCAGCGCTTTGCCGGTTCGTTTGCGCGGCCCGTTCGGCGCGCATACAATGGCGCTGCGAAATGACCCGGGGAATGTTTGCGTCCGCGTATTGCCGCGATACCCAGCCGGCGATCAGACGAAAGGGCTCCGGTTTTATGCCAAGCTAACACCAGCCGTAGAAGGCAATGGCCGGCCCGACGCCTCCCTATACAACAACCCACACCACACTGGTAACATAGGCCCCGACGAGCAGGGGGTTCCAACACGTGACCACAGCGCCAGCACAGGATCGGGTCGCCGCGCTTTTCACAGACGCGCGAGAAGTCCACGACCAAGCCCTGGAACGTCTGCGCCAAGGCGATATTCGCGACGCGGCCGAAAAGGCCTGGTGTGCCACCAAGCGCGCCACTGACGCGCTCATCCTCGCCCTGACCGGCGAGGAGCCCGAAACGACCGCCATGACCACCGAAGGACTACTCGAGCTAGCCAGTCGAATTCGTGACGCCGAGACCCTGGTGGGGACGTTATTTTACCCGAATTAGTTACCTGCACGGTTCCTGCTTTTACAACGGGATGTGCGGGCCGCACACCGAAAGACGCATCCTGGAAACGGCCCAGTACATCAGCGACGCAGAGGAACTGTCCAACAGATAACGCGGGAAGCCGGACGGTTCTAAACCTCTTCGTCAAACCCTAAGCACGCACCAAAATCTCTCAGGCGTCGCCGGTTTGCCGGAACGGACGCCGGACACATCAGGAGGCGCAACCATGCCCATCGAAAAGTTATCTTCCGCTCTGGATGCCATCATCGACGGTGACGCACCCATTGAAGAACACGGCTCCGGATTCGGTGGCGGCGAGGGGCCGGCCGAAGGACCGCTGTGGTGGAGCGACGGCGGGTATCTGCTGTTCAGCGACATCCACAACAACCGGCGCATGCGCTACACCCCCGGCTCTGGCGTAACCGTGGAAGCCGAGCCGGTGAACCGGCACAACGGGCTGACCCGCGACCAGCAGGGCCGGCTGATCGCCGCGGAGCACGACGGGCGGCGGATCAGCCGGCTGGAGGCCGACGGGTCAACCACCGTGCTGGCCAACCAGTTCCAGGGTCGGCAGTTGAACCGGCCCAACGACGTGGTGGTCAAGTCCGACGGGAGCATCTACTTCACCGATCCGTGGACCTTCCGCCGGCCGCGCGAGCAATGGGAGCAGACCATCTCCGGCGTGTACCGCCTGTCGGCCGACCTGGGGACGCTGACCCTGCTGGTGGCTGACTTCTGGTGCCGAACGGGCTGGCCTTCAATCCGGATGAAACCGTGCTGTACGTCAACGACTCCCGCCGTGGCATCATCCGCGCCTTCGACGTGCAGGATGACGGCACGGTGTCGCTGGCCACCCAACGCCTGTTTGCCGACATGCGCGGCGAGCGGGAGGGCGTGCCGACGGCATGAAGGTGGACACCGAGGCAACGTCTACTGCGGGCGGCGCGGGCGGTTGCAATCATGAATGCCGGCGGCGAGACCCTGGGCATCGTGGTGCATGGTCAGCCGGCGACGAACGAACCTGTGCTTCGGCGGGGACGACTGGAAGACGCTGTATTTCACCAGCCGGAACACCGTGGGCATGCACGCCGATCAAGGTCGCGGGAATTCCGGTGCCGGCGAAGTAAACTGAGAACAGAACGGCGGAGGTGCAGTAAGCGCGGCTCCGCCTTCGCGTAAGTGACAGCGCCGAGGCGGTGACGATGGGAACCGGGTGCTAGAATGGTGATATGCCGGAAATCCGCGCATACGCGGACCGCAGGGGCCACATTCCATTGATGAGTGGATGGATGACCTTTCTCCGCCCGTACGCCTGCGTATCCAGCACATCATCAATCGCATGGAGCAAGGTAACCCAGGGGACAGTCGAAGTGTAGGCGATGGGGGGTGCTGGAACGGCGAGCGCATTTTGGACCTGGGTACCGGATCTATTATGCCTGGGATAACAGAACGTTAATCGTCTTGTTGTGGCGGGGGAGACAAAAGCGACCAGCGCGAGGATATCGCCAGGGCCATCGAACGGTGGAAGGACTACCAAACCGGTGACGAGGTTGAATCATGCCGAGGTCAATCGACTGGAAAATCGGGGAGCGACGAGGATCAATCGCGACCCGGAGTACCGTACCCTGACCATCGAGGGAGTGAGGGAACTCCTATCTACCGGCGATGAAGAAGACCGCAGGGTAGCCCACAGCATCGCGCGCGGGCTATTGGAGCTTGGAGTTTGACACTGACGTGGAGTTGGCTGGAACAGTTGCAGCAACCCATTTCCGCCTGACGCCAAAACGACACAAAAAACACCAGGAGGCAAGACCATGCGCGTAGTACGAATAGCCAATGTGGAGCACGTGCCGCTGGGACCCGCCGAGCAGGTACCGCGGCTGGACCGGAGGCGAGGTGCACCCGCACCCGTCAGCCGATCATTCCCGAGGGGGAGAGTGACTTTTTCAATGCCAGCGTCGTGAACTTTCAGACGGGAGCCCAGACGGGTTGGCATCGCCACAGCAGCGACCAGATACTGGTGTATCACGGTGGGCAACGGCATCGTGGCCAACGAGACCGAGGAGCATCACGTGGGCGTCGGCGACGTGGTCCAGTGAAGGCCGGCGAGAACCACTGGCACGGCGCGTCGGCGAACGTTACATGGGGCACATCACCATCACCGCTAGTGACAGCACGGCCAGCCGTAAATCGGCGAACGAATGGAGCAGGCAGGGGGCGAATGATCATTCGCCCCTGCGTCGAGGGCGAAATATGGACCTCATAGACGAAATCCTCGACAACGTGAAGACCATTGCAGTGGTCGGCCTGTCGGACAATCCGGCGCGAGACAGCCACGGAGTGTCCAGGTACATGCAGTCGCAGGGGTACCGGTCATTCCGGTGATCCGGCGCTGAACGGAGCGACCGTGCTGGGCGAACCGGCCTTCGACGACCTGGCTTCGGCATCAGCGGCGGCGCAGGCGGAGGGAGCGGCCATCGACCTGGTGGACGTGTTCCGGCGCAGCGAGTTTGCTGGGGCCGTTACGGATGACGCTGTCACGATTGGAGCGCGCTACGTGTGGATGCAGGACGGGGTGGTAGACCAGGCGGCGGCGCAGAGTGCGCAGGATGCCGGCTGGGCGTGGTGATGGATGATTGCATCCTGAGGCAGCACAAGCGCGGCGGGGCGGCTAGCAAGTCTCGCGGCGGCGGCGAGGGCCACGTTTCTCCCGATGCGTGAGCGGCTGTGATGCAATACGACAACCATTCCCCGGGATGAATCCGTATTTGGAACGGCGGGACATCTGGCCGGATTTTCACGACGGATTGATTGTACAGCTGCGAGATATTCTCGGACCTCTGCTGCCGGATAACTACCGTATCGCCCTGCACCGCGTGTTGAGGTTCAAGAGCCATTCGGTTCTGCCCTGGGCTTGAACCTGATGGTGCCCGACGCGCTGGTTACCAGGGAACCGACGGTCACTCCGGTGGGCCCAACCGCAACCGCGGAGGCTGCGACCGCCGTAGCCGCTCCGCCGGAAGAGGCCGGAGGCGTGCGCGTTCGGATGCCCCGGGGAGATTCGGGTTGCTTGGCTGCGGGTGGAAACCGTGCCCGACCGGGAACTGGTAACCATCGTTGAGGTTCTGTCGCCTACCAACAAAGCGCCGGGGCGGGAGCGGCTTCGCTATGTCCGCAAGCGTGAGGTGATAGTCGCCAGCGGAGCAAGCCTGGTGGAGATCGACCTGCTGCGGCGCTGGGAACCGATGCCGTTGGAGGTGCCGCCGCCGGCCAGCGACTACCGCGTCCTGGTGTGTCGTGGTTGGGAACGTCCCGACGCGTTGCTGTACCCATTCTGGGTAAAGCAAGCCATACCCAAGTTTGCCCTGCCACTGTTGCCGGAGGACGAAGTCGGCCCCGAAGTTGACCTGGGCTCGATCATCAATGCCATGCACCACACGGCGCGGTACGCCCAAGTGGCGCGGTACGACGAACCTCCGCCGGAACCGGCATTTCCGCCGGAAGCGCAGGAGTGGGTCAGCGGACGGGGTAGCGGGACTGTCGTAGTCCTCATGATCGTTCCATCTTCGGCTCGATACGGCGCGCCGGCCGGGCTTTTCTTGACACTCAAACGGCCCGGCGAGTAGTATGCGGCCATCCGATAAGGTTATCTGGTACGCGCTTGGATCGTGCGTCGCACGTGCGGTAACCGCCGTTAATCGCTTCTACCAGTGTTGAAACCGTAAAGTCACCCAGGAGGTACACGCCATGCCCACCAACCAGGAAATTGCCCAGATGGCGCACCTGATGCGTCGGGCCGGTTTCGGCGCCTCTTACGCCGAACTGGAACAGCGCGCCGCCCAAGGCTACGAAGCCACCGTCGAAGAACTGCTCAACCCCATTTCGCAGCCTGACCTGGAAATGGACATCCTGGAGCGTCACTTCGTCGACTGGAAGGAAATGAACGCTCTGGAAGTAAACCAGGCGTATCTCACCTACCGGATGATCAACACCAAGCGCCCGCTGCAGGAGAAGGTGGCCCTCTTCTGGCACGGGATCCTCTGCACGGGCAACTCCAAGTGCGAGCATGGCCGGCAGATCCAGTTGCAACTGGACATGTTCCGTGAGCTGGGCATGGGCAGCTTCGACGTCCTGCTGAAGGGCCTGTCCCGCGACCCGGCCATGGTGTTCTACCTGGACAACTGCATGAGCCACAAGGGCGCCATCAACGAGAACTGGGGCCGTGAGCTGCTGGAGCTGTTCTCCCTTGGAGTCGGCATGGACGGCGAGGCCAACTACTCGGAGGATGACGTCAAGGAAGCGGCCCGAGCCTTCACGGGCTGGACCATCACCAACGCCGTTCCGCGCTACCCTTACGGTCGCTACGAGTCGAACTTCCTCTACAATCCCTACGACCACGATAATCAAGAAAAGACGTTCCTGGGCGAGACCGGGAACTTCAACGGCGACGACATCGTTGAGATCATCGCCCGGCAGCAGTCCGCGGCGCGGTTTGTATCGCGCCACCTGTACAATTTCTTCGTTGCCGATGAAGTGCAGGTGCCGGCCTGGCAGAACACGCCACCACGTGATCCGGAAGCGATCGCGCTGCTGGAGCAGACGTACTTCGACTCCGGCTACAACCTGACCGCCATGCTGCGGGTCATGTTCAACGCGGACTTCTTCAAGAATGCCCGCTTCGAGAAGGTGAAGAGCCCGACCGAGGTGGTGATCGGAACGATGCGGCTGGTGCAGGACTTCACGTCGCCGAAGCTGGGCCTCAACCCGCTGGCCAACACCATCCGCTACATGGGGCAGGACCTGATGAACCCGCCCACGGTGGAGGGCTGGCACACCGGCGCCGAGTGGATCGACTCCGGCACGCTGGTGGAGCGGATCAACTTTGCCGCAGACCAGTTGGGCAACACCAGCCTGCCCGGCGTGCGCGAGATCGTGGCGCGACTGGGCGAAGAGCAGGTGAACACCGCCGAGGGCGTTGTTGACCGGTGTCTTGAGATGGTGGGCGCTTATGAGTTGGCCCCCGAAACGCGGGATCAGCTGGTTGCCTACACCGGCAATAACGGCGACCCGGCCCCGGGAACACCGGAATACTCGGACGCCGTGGCCCAGACGCTGCAGCTGATAGTGAGCACTCAGGAGTACCAGTTCGCCTAACCGTCGTTTGGTTTTGGCTGCCCCGGATCACCGACCGGCGGCTGGGGCAGCCGACTACCGGAGCGAAGGATGCGGAACAAGGAAGCGCGGACGGATGGTCCAGAGCGTAACGCACGGATTGGAATACCCAGCATTCCCGCTAGGGCGATGCCGTGGTATTTGGCCGTATTCGCCGTAATCACCGTCTATCTCGCAGTTTCCAATACGCTGGTACAACTAAACGCGAAAGAAATCACGGGGTGGATGGCCCTCCAGTACGTCGTCACCGGTGAATTGATACGAGCCGGTGCGGCAGCCCTCATCGCATCACCCATCATTACAGAGGTAAGCAGAGTGGTTATCGGCGCAATTTGGTCCGAACGCAGAGAGCGCAAAGCCCGCGAGCAGGGCCGTGCGGAAGGCGAAGCATCTGCGAACCGACGTTGGTCGGAATGGAATCAGAGGCGCAAGGAAGCGGAAGAGCAGGGTATGCCCTTCACTGAACCGGAACCCGCGTCCAGGGCGACCTCGACCGACTAAACGACATTTTGTTCCACCCTCATCCATTATCTCCAACGCAACAAGGAGAAACACAATGACCGCTACGAAGAAAGATCCGGTGCTGGTGGTGCTCCAGCTCTCCGGCGGCAACGACGCGTTGAACACGCTGGTGCCGCACGGGGACCCGCTGTATTATGACAATCGGCCGTCCGTCCGCGTGCCGGAGGGTCAGGCCCTGGACCTGGATGGGTTCGTCGGGCTCAACCCCAACATGGGCCCGCTCAAGAGGCTGTACGACGAGGGCAAGGTTGCCGTCATCCAGGGCGTGGGGATATGCCAATCCCAACCGCAGCCACTTCCGCAGCATGGACATCTGGCACACCTGCGAGCCCGACAAGCAGGGCACCGAAGGCTGGCTGGGCCGCACCATTCGCGATCTTGACCCCAACAAGGAAAACGTGCTTACGGGCGTGAACTTCGGTCGCGGGTTGCCGCGGGCTCTGGCCGCCCCCGGAGTGCCGGTAGCCTCGGTTGGGAACCTTGCCACCTACGGCGTGCTAACCGGCATCGAGGCCGAGGACCAGCGCACCGAGGCACTGGACATCTTCTCCAAGATGTACTCGCCGACGCTAGGTCGAAGCTCGGTGGTGGACTACCTGTCGCAGACGGGCACGGACGCGCTCAAGGGCGCGGACATCCTCAGCACCGCTCCGGAGACGTACAGTTCCAGCGTGGAGTACGGCCAAGACGTGGTCGCGCAGTATATGAAGAACATCGCCCAGGTGCACCTGGCCGGGTTCGGCACGCGCGTCCTCTACACGACCGCTCCGTACAACAGCTTCGACACCCACGCCGGCGAGTTGGCAGCGCACGCCAGTCTTTGGAGCAACACCTCCAACGCCATCGCCGACTTCATGGACGACCTGCGTGAGCATGAAGCCAGCGACAATGTAACGCTGCTGGTCTTCACCGAGTTTGGGCGCCGCGTGCACGACAACGGCTCCGGCACCGACCACGGCAGCGGCGGCGTCGCCTTCGTGGTGGGCGACAACGTGCAGGGCGGGTTGTACGGCCAGTATCCGTCGCTGGCAGAGGACAAGCTCCTGGAAGGCGACCTCCATTTCAACACCGACTTCCGCAGCATCTATATGGACCTGCTGGAGAACTGGATGGGTCTGGATGCGCAGCCGCTGGTGAACGGGACCTTCGAGAAGTTGAACTTCATCTAGCCGATGCGCCGGGGCGGATGACCATTCGCCCCGGCCGGCCGCAAAACCCGTACCAGCAGCAACGGAGGAATATCTTATGACCACAACCATCGACCCCAGGGCGCTGCCGTCGGTCGGGATCGACCTGCAGTACAGCCACAGCATCGGCAGGGCAGAGTTTTCCGGACCGGGGTTTCGCAACCCCACCGCCATGGCCCGTGGCGAAGAAGACGTGATGTACGTCGCCAACCGTTCCTACGACTACCGGCCCGACGGGAAGCGCATCACCATGTGCACCGTGGGCGAGGAGTTCATCAGCGAGTTCGCCAAGGGCGTTTTCGAGCAGGGCGATGGCGATTCCGTGTCCACCGACGGGGCCATCATCTGGCCCACCGCGATCACCGTGGGTCCCAACGGCAACGTGTACCTGGCGGACGAGTACCTGGACCGTATCAGCATCTACTCCCCGGATGGCGAATACCTCACCAAGTGGGAGCGGCCGGGCGACGGCGACGGCCAGTGGAACAAGCCCAGCGGACTGGTCTTCGGCGCCAACGGCACCCTGTACCTGGTTGACTGCAACAACCACCGCGTGCAGATGCTCACCGCCGACGGCGAGTACATTGGCCAGTGGGGCGAGCTTGGCGACGGCCCCGGCCAGTTCAACATGCCCTTCGGCGTGGAAGTGGACCGGGATGGGAACGTCTACGTTGCCGACTGGCGCAATGATCGCATCCAGAAGTTCACCGCCGACGGCAGGTTCCTGATGCAGTTCGGCGCCACGGGCGACGGCCCGGGACAGTTCAATCGCCCGACCGATGTGGCGGTGGACAACGAGGGTGCGATCTACGTGGCCGACTGGAACAACGACCGGATGCAGGCCTTCCACCCGGACGGCTCCTTCGCCGGCATGACGTACGGCGAGGGCACCATCTCCCAATGGGGCATGGGCAAGCTGGAAGCCAACCCCGAAATGTGGAGGAGCGCCAGGATTTCCCAGGGCCTGGATCGCGAGAAGCTGTTTCTGGGGGCCTATTGCCGTGGAGTGCGACGACGAGGGTCGCATCTTCGTGGTGGAGACGCGCGCTCACGCATCCAGGTCTTCCACAGCTGGACTCCCTTTTCTATGGAGTCAATGAGCGAGTATCCGCGTGGGGCGGCGGACGCCTCTAACCGCGGGCCATCGCGCGCCATGAGTGGGGGAGGATTCACAACCTCTCCCACAGGGTGTTTCGGGTCGCGCAACGCCGGGGACGCGTCCCGGCGTTGCGCGACGGGTTTCCCGGCTCGCGCGCGCCGCGAACTGTTGCGGCGGTGGTGATTAGTGGCCACGCAACCTTCGGACGCCATCAGGCGCGCGGTGATATACTGGCTTTATCAATACGATTTTTCGAGTTCAATATTGTGACTACCCAGGAACATCTCGTCGCACGTTTGAAGCCGCTGGGATCAGGTTGACCCCCCAACGCCTCGCCATTGCCGAAGTGGTGGTCAACTCAGCGGACCATCCCACGGTGCGCGACATTTTCGAGAGGGTGCGTGATTTCTTCCGTACGTGACGCTGGCAACGGTGTATTCGACGCTGGCGCTGCTGGAGCGGGCTGGCATCGTGCGGGAGTTGCCGTTCCAGAAGCAGTCCCGTTATGACGCCAACCTGTCGCCCATGCCAACCTGTGTGCCTGGGCTGCGGCGCGGTGGTGGATGCGGAAGTCGGCCAGGAAGGCGTGGCCGACCTGGAACGGGCGGTCGGCGAGAACACGGATTTTCACATCTCCTCGCAACGAGTTGATTTTTACGGCTATTGCGAAGGCTGCGCCCGGGACACTAGCCGGCAGCCCTCGGCACGAAAGCGTGGTTCACCGTGTCGTCTACAACATCAGCTATGGAGAGCCGCAGCGCCGGTTCGATTTTCGGAAACTGCTGATAGTTCTCGGCATTCTGCTGGCGCTGATCCTCCTGGCGGCGGCGGCTTACGGCATTTACTGGCTGTTCACCGACGAGGATGGGATTGACCTGGCGGCGCCATCGGTTCTGGGCGCTGAGCGTCCGATGCAGTTGCGGCAACACCGTTTGAAACGAGATATTACCGGCCCTGTTCCAAGACAATACCAATACGGTATTCCTGGTGGACGTGAGCAAGAGCATTGAGGACGGGGGAAACCTCCCGATCGTCAAGCAAGCGCTGCTGGATGTGGTGTTGCCCTACGTGGACCCGTCTCAAGGGCGGCCCGCCGAGAACAGCACACGCGGCGCTGATGACCTTTACCGACGAAACGGATCCCCTGGTGCCGATGGCGTCTTTTGACGAGACGGAGGGCGCGAAGGCCGAATGGTTGAACGCGGTAAACGAGATGGCCACGCAGGATCGGCCGGCGTACATCTACGATGCCGTTAAAGATGCCCACTCTGATGCTGGCGGGTTGGACGAGAAGACGAAACCGTAGAGCCAACGTGATTGTGCTGCTGACCGATGGATCGGACGGCGGGTTCAAGGTGATTGACCCGGCGAGTTGCGACGCCGTGTCCTGATGGGATGGGGGCTCCGGGACAGGTGTGCAGCAGGACGTCGGATGCGGGCGGCAACGATGCGGCGTATACACCTTCGATCCTGCAGATCTGGACCCGTGTCCGGCGGGACTGGCAGTTGCTCCGGGGAGAGCTTGCGTGGAGTCGTCCAGCGAGACCACACGAATGAACTGCTGAGGCTGTTGGGAACGGAAGACAAGGTACCCACATGTTGGTCCATACCATAGGGTTTGGCCAGGAGGCGGACCAGACGCTGCTGAAGCTACTGGCCAAAGCGGGCAAGATCGAAGGCCGCTACGTCTACCGCCGATCGCTAGGCGGTCAGGGATCGCCCATTGGCCCGTATCACGCGCTAAGCCTCGTCAACTACCGCAATTTCTCGCGAAGTCGACATCGCGCCGCCGGCGGGGTGTCGGGCGTGTTACACGGCGGCAACGCTCAGGGGAAGACCTCCCTGCTTGAGGCGGGCTTACACGCTGGGCCGTGGGCCGGTCCTTCCGCACTGAACGCGAGCGGCAGGTGCTCAACTTCGACGCCGCGCGGGACGGCGGGGCAGCCTACATCACGGAACGGCATGTGTCGACGGGCAATCGCTCACCGTGGTGATCGGCTACCACCGACGGCGCGAGAGTCCGGTGCGAGTGGAGTAGTGACGCGGCGAGTCCAGGTCCGGCGACGCTGCCGCCGGTTACCAAGCAGATACGGATCAACCGCCAACCTGCCACGGCGGCCGGCCTGGTTTGGCCGGATCGCAGCGTCCCTTTTTCCGTGGACGACCTGGAGTTGTACTGGGTTCACCATCGCACCGCCGGCGTTACCTGGACGTGCTGATCTGCCAGGCGGACCGGTCCTATCTACAGGCGTTGCAACGCTTCAGGCCGCCTTGCGGAACCGCAACGGCCTGCTGCGACGCCGGAGGGACGGACACGTCGACCCGGAAGAGCTGCAGTATTGGGACGAGCAGCTTGTCCGTCGCCTGTGGTAACCTTCGGGCGATCCGAGGCGCTGGCACGGCTGTCCGTTTTCGCCCGTCGCCAGCATGCGAATTGGGAAGCCGGACAGGACCTGGCGCTGGAGTATCTGCCCAGCGTACCCCCGGCGAGTCCGTCGAGGATATCCCTCGGCGTTCACAGCTTGAGTTGCAAGCGGTCTCGGCGCGGGACAGGCCACCCGCGGTCACGGCCGTCGGGCCGCACCGCGACAACTTTTGCGACCTCTGTCAACGGCCTGGATGCCGCCTCCTTGGCGTCCCGGGTGCGAGGCTCGAACCATCGCCCTCGCGTTGCGGCTGGCGGAGGCCGAGTACCTGGCCGAGGTTCGCGGGGATGACCCGTCATCCTGTGGACACGTGTTTCGGAAATGGACGACCGGCGGCGGGAGAGGGTCTTGCAAAGGTCGCCCTGTATCGTCAGACTCTGGTCACCACCCACCGACGTCGGACCGTTCGCGAAGCGTTGGGCAATACGCCGCGTACTTCAGCGTGGCCGAGCGGCGCGGTGACGCGAGGCGAGTAGTTCGCATGACCCTCCGGTGATCCCGTTGCCGATCCAACTGCGTGCCATTCTCGCCGACGCCGAGTATGCCGTCCGCCTGACCGTGCGCGGCCTCTCGGTGGAGAGCGGCATACCTGGTGCGTTTCGCGGGCCGGACGCCTGTGGACCAGTACGGGTCAGCCGTCCGCATTTGGTCCTATGGTGTGTTCTCCGGACCCGCAGGACTGTGGGAGTCAGCTAGCGGCTGAGCTGATGAGGTGACGCCGGCAACCCGACTACGATCTCAGGACGCGGTGACACCGCGAGCCCAACCCGGTCACGTTGCCATCTGCGCAACTGTGAGGACCGCGGGCCTCATCAGGGCGGTGATCCAAGCAGAACTGTGGACGACCTGCACGCAGAGCGGCAGCCCACCTGCTGAGAAATCCATGGCAACGCAACTACTACGCTGCATCGGGTGCGGTGGCCCGACGGCCACGGCGGAGCACGCCATCACCGACGGTCCACGGTGTGCGTAGAATGCGCGGATGGGATCATCAGCTGGACACGGTGATGTTCGCGACGCGATTCCGCGGCGGTGCCTGGATCGGTGTCGCATAAGTGAGCGCGAGCGCTGCGACGCGACTGCTGATGTGGGAACGTCAGGGCGGTGTGAACCCGGCCAGCGGCAACTGCCGTTGCTGCCCGCGAGCGGGGCGCGTCCGATAATCGAGGTCAACCCGAGCACCAGCTGACAGCGGCCGCGGGGCGCACGTTGTAGTGCCGGACGTCCGGTGATATGCTGCCGCGAATCGTGCAGGCAGCTTCGCTCGGTGAATATCGGTCACTGAATGGTGAATACTCCGAATTTGTGGCAGGCCGAACCGAATGGGCCATCGCGGCCAGCACCGTGTGGACGACCTATTGATCGCGCGGTCATCATGTGGCCCGATTACCATGCCGTGCTGTTCAGCCGATATATTCCGCGGTTGCTCGGCTGTTCATCTGGTTCGGTCCCGATTTGACGTCCGGATGATGCGGTGCGACACAGAGCACCCATTGCAGCCATAATAATTTTGATGGAGTGTATCTGGCGCTGAGTACCCTCTCGTTGTCGAGCGCCGTTCATGATGTGTGAACAAGCACCGCAATCCTGCCATCCTATTGGCCATGTTGGTCACTCCATCGCATCCGTAGCCTGCAGTGGATGCAAGTCCGGTTGTCCACAGCGATGCGGCTGACACGAGCAGCTGGGCGCTGCCTCTTGCACGCGCGCGGCATCATGATTGCGGTTTTAACCATGTCGGCCATGCTGTCCCTGATGTTCTGGGCGTCAACGTCACCCCACTGTTCGGCCTCGGCCTCGGCGGCCCTGGCGGTGGGCGTTGGCGCTGCCAGCCCACTCTCAGCAACCTTTCGCCGAGCACGTACGTAATACACCGAGGGCCCCGTCGCAGTGTCGAGGCGACTACATCGACATGGAGGACCGAGTTGTGTTGTGACGGGATACGTGGTGGACGTAATTGGCGCGTCAGTCACCTCTCCGACCTGGACCAACACCTGGTAATCAATACCGCAACTCCCGTTTCGCCGACGAAACAATCATCACCACTACAACAAGCCGGATGAAGCCCGTCACACGTGTACGCTGACCTGCGGCATGTGGCGTACGAGAGAGCGACTGCAGCGCCGTGCGAGCAGGTGAGCCACGGAGGTGATGACCGGGTGCTGGCCGAGCATCCTGGGAGCGGTGCGGGATTACGCCTATTTTGGCTATGCGACGTTCGGGAGAGCAACGTGGACTTCGGCTGTCGTGCAGGCGAAGGATCGGCGGGCGAGTTTTGAATGTGCGCAGCGAGCTGATCAAGCAGGTGCTCCCGCTCAGCTGGCCGCGTAGCGGAGGGTCACGATCACAACTGATCCGGTGCGGACGTTGTCACTTCCCGGCTGGGTGGAACCTCCCAGGATGGAATGCAGTGTCGCCGCGCAGTCGGCCGTGCTGGCGCCTGCATTTCACATACCGCTCGCCGACGTGGCTGCTGATCACTCCGGGCGGCGGGACGGGCAGCGGCCTTTAGGCAAGAGCGACGCGGCGTATCCGTGTCGTGTAGGGCGATGCCGCTCGTCGCAGTTGTGCCGGCGCTGACGCTCAGCAATGACAGGCTGGTGAAGCGGATGCCTGGTCCACAACAGCGATGCCTGGTCCAACGCAACGTAGGATCAGGCATCGAAGAACTGCGCTAGCGGGACAGCCGTTAACGGCGTGGCTGGAGTTTGGCGTCGCCGTGGAGTTGAGGCGCGCTGGGGTCTGCTGTCGTGAGGGCGCGACTGCGGTTTTCGCTCCCAGACCGCGAGGTGTGGATGTCGGTTTCGCGCTGACGTCGGGGCGCTGGGACATGCGGGCAGCTCGTCAGCAGAAGGCTTGAGGTATTCGTCGCGCAGTAGCGAACGAACTGGGACCCGACACGGTCGGCGGGGCGCTCGGCCATGTCGGCGTCAGTCGCGTCTCGGCGAGGCCTCCAGGAAGCGCGGATGATGCCGCGGAAGCCGTCGCTCGCGGGATGCCGTGACGCACGCACGTCGGTGCGGCCGCTGCTGTTCCTGCCAGCGCTCGTAATAGCCGCGCAGGCCGGTGATCTCGTCGGCGCGGCGAGGGGCTTGACGGAGTCACCGTTGGTTGACGCGGTACCTCAGAGGCGGGGGAAGACGAGGGGCCGGCGTCTCCGGATAGTCGGCCAGGAAGGGCCGGAGTCCGCGTCCAGCGTGGCCAACGCCGGCGGCAAGGACCTGTGCTGGAAATCGGGGTCGTTGGGTTTGCCCATGGTGTAGCCGAAGTAGAAGTGCACCCACAGGGCGCGGGGCGGGCGGACGCGCTCAGCGTGTTCACGGACGAGGGCAACGGCCACGGTGGTCAGGCCGGCTTCTTCAAGACCCTAGCAAGCACGCTCAGGCGTGGGTGCAAGAGGGGTCAAGTAGGGGTCAGCAGGACGAGGTCGACGCCTTCGGCCTGAGCGCTGGGCGACCCGGGTCCGGTCTGCGCGGCGACGACGGTGCAGTGTGGAGGGCGCCATGAACGAGTAGTTGATTGGGGGGACGGAAGTTCCGTTTACGATAACGGCCGCGTCTGCCCAATCCCGAACCCGGTCATGGGAAAGTGATGTTGATGTCAGGTAGATGGCGGGGGTCGAACCCGATGCTGAAGTGGCTCTGGACGATGTTCCGCCGGGTCGGAGTCGCTGGGGATGACCCGATAGGTGGCT
>CASHTH010004431.1:0-16525 GCA_030341885.1 Geodia barretti
TTTCTATCTACCATCCTCCTTTCATTTGATCAGGGGCCACTCACGCCCCTTGATCAACTTATACTTACCTTGGAGTTTAAGTGAAGCTTTTGATGCACACAAACAGAAGGTTCTACCAATCCTCCCTTCATGAAGACACATCCCCTCCTCCCCCCTATGAAGGCCTGTGCTGTAACCTACCCTCCTAGCTCCTCTTCCTCCGCCCGTTCTCCGCCTTGTTAGATAAAGCCTTTCTCAGAGGCCACGAGTGGGTCTGTAGCTGTCTGTGCCGTGAGACATCTCGTCAAGGCCGACACGACCTCCGACCTCTCACTACCGGCAGCAGCTGCGACACACGTCAGGGCCCTCCCTCGAACACTGGACGGTGATGATACAACTCAACATATATAACATCGCATCGCACAGCGGGAAACTGTCATGGTTCGTGATTTGAGCAGAGAAAACCGTTGTGAACAGCTCCCAGACTGAGAAACTCACTGCTCCTCGAGTTTCTCGCTGTGTGTATGTATGGCAGAGTTTTTAAAACTGATAAAATTTAGAAATTTGGTGGAGTCTGATCCAAACTGAATTGGTAAGTGCAATCTCTGAGGTTTCTCTCTCACTGCGTATGCTGTGTACGTTCTTCAAATACTAGCAGTACAGTAAACCAGTCAGACACCAACTGTGCTCTATACACGTTCGTATGTATAAGTTCCGAGCGCATTAGCGTGAGGCAACTACCTGGACTCCGGTGGTCTGTATTCTCGCTCTCGCGCTATACGTACGTCGTCCGTCACGCTTAAGAATGTCATTAGTCACACTTAGGGAATGGCAATTATCTAATTATATATCTGCCATGAATGATAGGTTCTACTGACGAGGGAGCCTTGTCAGAGCACCGAGAGAGGGCCATCTCTCGACCAGTACTTGTAGCGCAGTCGTACTTCTCTCCTCTCGCTCACAGAGAACCTGGCAGTGATAGATGACACTTTTCACTCACCTCTTGACTCATCACGCGAGATACACTGTCCGGTCCTAGTATACTATAGCACTGCTCCTGTTGTACTGTCTTAACGCTCCGAATTCAATTAGAATATATTGGTCATCTCTATTGATTTCAGTTGCGGTTTGTGTATTATTAAGAGTTACTATGTAAAACGGTATGTGCAATAAAACGGGGAATTCAGACGACTCAGTTCGCTGGCTTCGCTCGCTGACAAAGAAAAAGTAAAAGCCAGTGTGTCTCGTAGTACATACCTCCTTGGTTGTCCTGCGCGTGTGAGCAGTTCCGACACCATCTCCACTGCAAACACACGATTGCTGACCTGTACACATGTGGAACAACATACGGAGTCACAATTTTACTAGACTTGCAGTTGATGGAGAATATCCCAAGTCAGTCATTACATGTTACGTACCTACAAATTGAGCACGAAACAACACTTGGGCTACACTTCAGGCATGTGAGTGCCGGTTTTAACCATTTGGACGCATTCGGTATCTGCTAAATACGCAGAAAATGATGTATAAAGTACTAGCTCCTAGTATTATAACCTACCATATAAATTATTACCGGACTTATGGAGCTCTTGACATCCGTGTCTGGTAGTGTGTTAAAAGTGTGATCGGTTCACAATTGTCGCGTTGAACTATTCCTCCATTGAAAAAATATTTGCCTCCATGCCCTCCTTATCCCCCAACTTTATGAGTAACTTTGACTGAAGGCGTAACCACCTCCAATTATTTGTTGGCCTATATTATAGTGTATGTACAACTTGTTCTACCTATTTACCTTGATGTTTTCTGGCGAGTCTGGGAGCCAACTCAGTGCTGAGAGTAAAACTGATCTGGAAACTGACTCCAGCAACTTACAACCCCCGTCTGCGGAGGAAAGACCATGGAAATTAGTGTGCAAGGTGTTGCCCACCTCCTCCAGACAAAATGTATGTATGATCAGCGCTCTCTCTCCTAATTAGTATCAGAGACGTGGTTTTGAGTCCCACCCAGAGCAGTTCCGAGTTGGTCCTGTTTTGGTATACACTACCCTCGCACGCTGACAATCCGTGATTCATGCATATTGAGTTTTGAAGACTGCAGCTTTTACACTGATGGTCATTAGATGGCAGATGTTTTCTGCATGAGTGTGGTATGGTGTGCCTTGGCACCAAACGGACTTCTCCAATGTCCATGGAGAACAGAGAGGCAGCTAGATATGTTCATAATTATGTAACAATAGCCCAACTACACTAACAATCTCACGATTGCCATCGTTGGTCCTATCTCTGCTCTGTCGGGAGTCTTTGTACACAGCTGTTGGAACGAGACCCTTCAGTGGTACTAAACCGGCTCTCCCACTCTGTCCACTAGGTGACTGCAGGGGAGGAGGGGAGAATAGATCGTGAAGGTATATCCTTGATGAGTAACTTACTAGTGCAAACCTTAGCACAGAAACATGGTTCCTCCAGCGATTAATTCTCGGGTACATAAGCAAAAATAATAGCACTGCGTGTGCATGCGTGCCAATGGCAGAAAACCTGGCCGCGTACACCTGCTCTAAGGTAAGCAGTTTTAGATGAACGCTTTTTACGATAGACATGCAAGAAAACTCAGCTTTCGCTGTCATAGAGTTAATACTGGGTGACAAAAAGTGTCCTGCATGTGCCACAGCCAACGTTTTTTAGTAGAAGACACTTCTTGAGTAGAGCAAACGTTAAAGGATTGAACAGGTCCAGGAAGAAGTGCATACACCTACCTATATACATACATGTCCTTGTATCAAAATGGACTACTAGTCGCCATCATACTGTTTGCACATATCGTTCCTCACCAGATGAGACAGTGGCATTGCTGGAGGAGAGGTGATGGTGGGGAGGTAGGGAGATGAGGAAGGGTGTGCGTGGCACTGTGCCGCCGTCTCCTTCACCTCAGCGAGTGGCAGCAGCTGAATATATCTGAAGACACAAACACACACCAACTATGGTTTTGTGGTATTATAGCCACTGGCTAAATGTGATCTTAGCTTAATGTCTGACAGTATGCTTGATGATCACCCCTCCAATCTAGATATTTAACCATAGGTTTAACAAGAAATGTCCATAATTGGTGAGGTGTGCTTGTTCAGGCTGTACAAGAAGCATGTTAGTGGCGAAAGAAAATTTATTAGAGAGGTGTCCTCATAATTGTCAGTGAGTGTGTTAGAGAGGGGTTCCATTCCTACTATTATCGCGATGCTGTCAGTGCACATTACCTAAAATCCTGCAAATGGTTCCAAAGCCATAATGACGGATTACTTGTGACAATGATCATGTGAAAAAGACGTAAGATTAGTATGTAGGTAGTCTCGCATAGGAAGACTCGTTACTCGCTGGGAATAAAAGTCTGGTCCACTGACGTTGATAGTTTTGTTTAGCCATGACTCAGTTGTAAAATTACGGTCAAGTGACATGCACAGTACCCCAAACTTCAAGAGTGGTGCTAACTAGTGCTTGTAGATCGGTCATGCATAAACTTGCGCAAACCACACCCAACATATCACTCTTTCCCCTCTGGAAGCCGGGGCCCGCTAATTAGGATTAGACTCTTTCTCCTAGAGAGAAGAGTCTGGCTATGGAGGAGAATAGCATTACCTCAGTGACAGATTTTTTATCTCCCTCCGCTGACCCAGTGCCAGGGCTGCCAGAATCCTCCAGGCCACTACCTCACATCATCACCAGCACCACAGCGCCACGAAACCATTGAACAGACACACACAGGAACTGATTCCGCGCCCTACACTATGCTTCGTGTACATCTCGGTAACTAATCCCCTCCCTTGCCTCGTACCCAGGTCTTCAGGGGAGAAGAACGAGTCTGGTATCCACTTTTCTCCACTTGAAGGGCCTGGGTACGAGGCTAATACAGTGGAACCTCCGAATAAGGGACACTATGGGCCATGATTTTGTCCCTTGTAGAGAGGTCGTCTTATGTATCTCGAAGGTAAAATAATAGTATTAGCATGGAGTTGATACAAGTAAAGAGGTAGTGCCTATCTCGGAGGGTCCCTGTATATCAGAGGTTCCACTGTATCCACTCCCTAATTTAGGGTCCTTCCCTCACTGTGAGAGAGTAGCATGTGAGAGGTGAGAGTGGTGCCCGTGTGTGCTGTGTGAGAGGTGAAGTGCACCTGCACCAGCTGCTCCCTGGCCCCTGTCTCCCCCACAGACAGAGACGGACAGGCCTTGGTAAACTCCAACAGGTCCTGTAGATACAGTACACAGGTAGCAGGTTGCTGGTAGTCTAGTACCAGCCGCTCCTCCACCCACAAGGGAGGGAGCGTCTGGTAGCTATTGACGCAAAACCAGGTCTGAACACGTCACCACCAGCGGCAACATATTATCCAACCGCTCTTTACTATGTGATGCATACGAGGCTCCGATTACAAAAGCTGCGTACTACGGATAGACGTAACATTGATTGGCCATTCTGCGATCTGATTGGAGATCTCGATTTCTTGATGTAAGACCAAGAAATGTTACCAGACCCCTTTCCCACGTGATGAGTGGGTGTGGTCTGGGCACGAGACTAGCACTTTGGGGGAGAGCACTAAAGAGTGAAGTGAAACATGCACAACACAAATTCCCAATACCATGATGTCGGGGGAGAACCTGGATAATCGTGGCGATCTATGTGGGCAGAACTTTTTACCAACTGATTTTAGCACTCTCTTGGCAGTTATACAGAGCTGGCGCCAGATGCACCAGGGGACATAGTCATCCATCTATCTCTTCGTTTGTCCCCCTAAATATTTAATCACAAACTACTTTAAAGTTGTGTCATTTTCATGTGGCACAGTGTCTAAGACATGGGCGCAGAGAACTAAGTGTACTTCCCAGGGGACTCTTGACCCCAAGATAGTAGGCTTGCTGTTATTAGGACCACCTAGTGAGGCTGATTGTCCCTCAGCAATAATCTCTGGAGCTTATATAATTTAGAAATGTAAATGTTACTAAGATAGAACAAACATTTAGGGCACAGTGAAAGAATGCGGCTTTTAGTGAACGTTCTTTTTAAATTCTACCCCTTATATACTGACACATTCCATTTAAATGCACATAATCACATTTCGTCTATTCATCCTCGAACGTTTTGCGTGACACAAACTTTTCTTCTATCCTCTTTGCGAACACACAGTCAGCCCTGCAACCCACCCCAGTCAGTGAGTAAGAAGAGAGTCCTTTCTCTCTCACTGCCCTGTGCATCACATCATCAGTGCTGGTCCTCCATTAGCGATGCTCTCTCCTCCTCCCTCTCCTCGCCCCTCTCTCCACTCCCCTCAGTCTCTCCTCTTCTCCCTTCCTCCCTCCTTCTCCACTCCTCCTCCTCTCCGCCTCCCCTCCCCTTCCCCTACCTCACCTGCACGACATGTCATGACAATCCTAAGTCACAAAGCTAATCCGTGCGCCACGGTTTACCGCACTTACTATACTCACACATATTTCCGCTTTGTGGGGAAATAGGCCCCATACACTGCATTGTAGGTTGTACAAACACAATAAGACAGTCTACTATACCTCGTCCAGCTCTCGTTCCAGACAGTACATAAACCACATTCAATGCTTTCTGGAAAATGATCGGCTGGAATGTCTTGAAAGCTGTGCTTCCTACACACACAACAATTACAAGAGGACACAATGTCATGATACTTTTTGATGGGTGTGTTATAGTCAGACAGTAGACTAGCAACAGTTCCTTAAATCTCCTGCGTTTATTACAAGTGCACCACAACATCTCTCTACCTCCTCTCCTCCTCCGCCTCAGTGAAGAGAAGAAAAGCAATTCCTAGAATCTACCGCGTTCGTTACAAGTGCACCGCAAATCTCTCCCTCCCTCCTTCCCCAAGTGTTAGCTGAGATAACTAGTAAACACACCTGGTAGCCTCAGGAGACACAGGTAGGTCTGAGCAGCACACACACATACGCCCCACTTCTTCCACTGACTGTATAGAGATACATGGTGTGTTTTGTCAACGAAACGCATTGACGCACAATTGTTGCTAGGCCTACAGATTTGGCAAGCCACACGAGTCACACACGCACATAACATCATCTGGAAATATTACGCTAACATTATGTGGGAGTCCCGTGTAGTCAACATCTAAGTAGACTCACTCAACTCACCGATAAGCATCGTGCATGTCAATGTAATGAGGCTTCATTTGCCCGCCAATTATGCCCGAAGCAGTCTATAGTGCCAAGTGAGAGTGATTATGCCGAAAGCAGTCTATATGCCAGTGAGAGTGCATGCCCAAACACTCAGTGCATAGCTCGTTTGAAGTGCTCATCCGATTTGTCAGTAAGAGGTGCCCGATTTCTACATGAAACTTGTGTACCCATCAACACGTTGCACGTAGTACTACTTACTGGCTTTTCTGTCCATGAGAAGATGAGAGCCAGTAGAGCTCTGTGGAGACATCCACATTCTACTAGAGTCGTCCACAGCCCTGGACCTACCATATAATACACCCGGTAACCAATAACAATAGCAAAACTGAAAAATGCATGCCACAGAGGGTTAATAAATCTCCCACAGAGAGGCTTATTAACTACTATGAGAAGGCTTAGCAGTGTAGTCTCGCAATCCATACACCACCCTAGAAGGGTCTGGCTGGGTTGTGAGACTAGCTTAGCTGCAGACAGGAACAAGGCTGTCACTAGTCACAGCTTTCTATGGAGCTACTATCGGCCTACGTACACGTACATCAGTACCTGGCTCTTCTGTCTCAGAGTCCTGACTGGCACTACCACCACCGTCTGCTGTAGCAGTCAGCCACTTTCTTCACACGTCCACCACCGCCCGCCATGTCCGCACGCTCAAACATCCTCTCGAACCTGAGGGACACGCACGAACGTCTCCCTCACAGGCCATACTAACCATAGGCCTACCTGCGAAGGGAGGGGTGAGTTTCTCGCAAGTTCTCTTCCCAGCACGCCCAACCAGTCTTCTGGCAGCTCCTCCCACCCCGAGAAGCTTGAAAGCCTCCAACGTCCTTTTCTGCAAGCTCATGACCGGAGTGGCAGCACAAATCTCTCCGTCTCAACCTCAATAGCTAGGCCTTTCTTTTTCCCCTCCACTCGGGGAGTGCGAAGGTCATACGCCTCGAACCTGGGCATGCGACACACTCGTCACTCACGAGCTCACTACAACACACCTTGTAACGCTCTTAAAAGTATTCTCGGCTTCAGTTTAGGTCATGGTACAAGTGCACAGTGATGTACGCAGAAACCCACAACAATAGCACAAGTATAAATATCAAAACATCGTTATATTCTGGGGTTTTCTGTACACTACGAACGTAGCATGTTTGTGCACTTGTACTGACCTACACTGAGCCAGAAATGCCATAAGATTTGGAGCTTTATGGAGTGCGAGAATCTTCTTCTTCTTCGTTTGTAGCCTCCACTGAAGGAGAGTAGCCTATTGGGAGGCAAAAGTGTTGGGTGGCAGTCAGAACAGCCGTGCCCGTTCTATGGAGATGGTAAATGAACTAAACAATCGCGCGTGCGCTAAAGATATCTTATTACACCCACGAAGATGGATGATAGTATAACCGATCTATACAAACTTGAAATAATAAAAGCTCTATAACATGAGCTATAATTATACATACAATGTGTGAGGGTACTACCTGTCCCGTCTTCAAGTATGGAGAGGAACTGCGGTAGAGAGAAACAAAAACACAAGTAAATAGATTGCCATGCTGACAAGACGATGGGTAAAAGAATATGGTAAAATGTAAGTGAGGTAACTCCAGACACGACGCAGAACACAAGACATGTATATACATGCATTAAGTAGGAGGTGGTGGATCATGTAGTCTTGTATATATACAGATTCCTGCAATCTTTTAGATGACGTGCAGAGATTTCTGAGCAAAAATTGGGACAGGGGCCCAGGTGCTTAAGTCACAAGGGCGAGCTTCTGATGCGAAATCTGGTACTGAAAGGACTTGACATGTTTGGCTATCTGATTGGAGATTTTGAGATCTTCCACGTGATCAGTGGGTGGGGTCTGGTCACAGACATGTCATCATGCTTATACTCTTCTCTGTTGTTGGATACCTTCTGGTGGGTCTTGTGTTGGTGAAGGAGGGTCGCGCAATGGTGAACTCTGCACTCTGGTTGGCACGAGCAAACCGAGGTGATTCGAGAATGGGCAGGGCAGTTTACCACACACCCTCCCACCCCATGCCCAGCAGAGGCTGCCTCTCTCCCTCTGTTCGCTCCATTATCGCGAGGACTCTGCAAGTTCTGTTGGGAGAAAGATTCAGGTGTGTAGTATAATAAGTCACAGTCTTCAGTCTGTGTGCCACAAGGTCAGAAGTGAGGCAACAACATCTGCATCAGCAATAACTGTTCTCTCATGGAGGCCTGGGAGAACGAGGCAAGCACACACAGTAGGCTTCCTTACTACTAGATTCTTCTCTCGCTACAAGTTTGTAAACAACAACAAACAGCCTCAGGCAAGTAACTGATGTTTTGGCTATAACTTGCTTATGCTGGGTCATCTAACAATAAAACTTGGTAATATACAGACTTCCGTTGAAATTGGGGACTTCTAATAATACTGCTTCGAGCTGGTTGAGGATGACTCTCATGTCATGAGCCTAAATATGTGACATGTAAACAGGAGGGGCATGTGACTGTTAAATAATGCGCAAGAAACCAGGCCTTGACCCTCGCTTCGCCCCCTCCTGAAGAGGGTGTTTACAGCTGATACACAGAGAGAGGAGAGAAAGAGGAGATATGTGTACCCTAATCATATCGTAGTCCTTATCCTCATCGTCAGTGGAGTCCCGGTGCCCTGTAGGCCCTGGCCCTAGCTGCACGGACCCCGGCCCAACTGGCCATTGCAAGTCCAGCAGCAGTCCCTTGGACCTCACGTTCCAGTGTTCCCTGTAGGAGGAGAAAAAGGGAGAGCACAGAGAGAAGGATAAATACGACTCCTCGTAAGTGGAAGAACTTATTGAAGGTTTTTGAAGGTCTACGTATATTAGGAAGTGTGTATGGCCTTTTCACAGGGTACACATACAGTATGTACTGGTATGTGACTCACACAGTATGTATTGTATGTGACTCATACAGTATGTTATGTATGTGACTCATACAGTATGTATGGATGTGACTCATACAGTATGTATGGTATGTGACTCATACAGTATGTATGGTATGTGACTCATACAGTATGTATGGTATGTGACTCACACAGTATGTATTGTATGTGACTCACACAGTATGTATGGTATGTGACTCATACAGTAATGTATGGTATGTGACTCACACAGTATGTATGGTATGTGACTCATAACAGTATGTATGGTATGTGACTCACACAGTATGTATTGGTATGTGACTCATACAGTATGTATGGTAATGTGACTCACACAGTATGTATTGGTATGTGACTCATACATGTATGGTATGTGACTCACACAGTATGTATGGTATGTGACTCATACAGTATGTATGGTATAGTATGTGACTCATACAGTATGTATGGTATATATGTGACTCATACAGTATGTATGGTATTAGACTCATACAGTATGTATGGTATGTGACTCATACAGTATGTATGGTATGTGACTCACACAGTATGTATGGTATGTGACTCATACAGTAATGTATGGTATGTGACTCACACAGTATGTATGGTATGTGACTCATACAGTATGTATGGTATGTGACTCACACAGTATGTATGGTATGTGACTCATACAGTATGTATGGTATGTGACTCCACCAGTATGTATGGTATGTGACTCATACAGTATGTATGGTATATATGTGACTCATACAGTATGTATGGTATATATGTGACTCATACAGTATGTATGGTATTAGACTCATACAGTATGTATGGTATGTGACTCATACAGTATGTATGGTATGTGACTCATACAGTATGTATGGTATGTGACTCATACAGTATGTACCGTATGGTATCAGACTCACGTGGAGTGTCTCGTAGGTGTCAGAGATGAGAGAGATGAAGACACTGAGCACAACATAGATGAACAGGGAGATGAATGTATACAGGTACACCTGCAGCGATGGGAATGAAAATACTGTACAATAGGAAATTCAAACTTGGCTTGGGAAGAATTGCAGAGTCTTTTATAATGTACACGTAGGTCGCCTTTTGTCGCCTGATTTTTGTGAACGCAAAACTGCTAAAGCTACAATGGAACCTCCACTGCTAAAATGTCGGTGGCCTCGGATCCTTGTGATAGCTCGACCCTGGTATGTACAGCTCAAATGAAACTTCCACTGGTGAGAGTGGAAGAAAATTGATCGAAGGCCACCAGTTAGATGGTATTTAGAGCCAGGCTCTAGTGAGTTCTGAAATCTGATTGGTCAATCAGAGGAATACTATTTCAATTAGTATTCCTCTGACTTGACAGAGGACTTCATAATATAGAAATCGTCCCCATGGCACATCTCTTTGTGCTCCTGTGCAGAAACGTGGCTACAACATGTAAATGCGAAAATCATATCTGCATAGAAAGTTTAGCTACGTTTGCCGGGTATTTTGTCACTACTGGTCACACCCCATAAACTGTAGCACCTCCATACGTACACAAACACCCTAGCCTCGAAACCAGGCCTTCTCCCTCCTCGCACGCCGACACACAATATGTACTCCGTAGGTTATTATCTGTGCTTGGGAGTATCTTCGGAGGGAGAAGGCATGGACGATTTTATCACGTGATGCGTGCCGCGACCGTCATTCTACGCCACAAAGCTGTTCGAATTCTGTGACGTAAGGCTAACACAGCTTTGCTAGAATCCTGGCGTAGCCACACCCTCTCGAACTAAACGTCATCCTATGTAGATCGCGGCACGCGTCACGTGATAATTAATCGTCCAGGCCTTCTCCTCCGAAAATACTCCCACGCGTAATAATAACTATACGGAGCATGTGCATGTGGAGGAGGGAGGAAGGCCTAGTTTTGAAGCTACACACACCCCACTCCTCCCATGATGAGAGACTAAGCACACAAAATGGAGACACACTTAGTTACGTCTTTGCCTAGTTGTCCGTCTCCACTCATTGGATTAGTCCTCCCACTTGGTGTTAATAATTTGTACTTGGCGTGAACTCCACACACCCAATTAAACATGTGAAATATGGCACCACTATTACGTAATACAGTGAATGCCAACCTTGAACATTGCAATATATATAGCAGTCGGCAATTTACTAGTTTGACAGATGTGAGTGAACTTTCAAAAGCACGACGAACAAGAAACATTCAGGGAGCTCACGTTGCTAATATAAACCATAGCTCCCAAACAGTAAAATTTGCAAAAGCCTGCCATTCAGTAAGAGTATATATGTACACTATGCTTTATACTGAGCTGAGGGGAGATGCCTTCTTTTGTTAGCGGATAGGAAGTACATATACTACGTGTGAAAATGGCTAAGTTTTTTCCGCTCAAAGTTTCCTATTTGGCTACTGTGGCTGGGGGAGATGCTTAGTTGTTTAACACGTGCACGTGGTACGCCACTATAGTTGCCCTCATGAATAATTAATAAGGGTGTCTAAAACAGTTGAAAAACATAAACATATTAAAAAAGTGCACTGGTTGGGATTCGAGCTATGCAGCCACTCTGCCTCTGGACCCACTTCTATACGAGGTTGAACACGCATTCAACAAAGCGTCTGTGGGTATGACTGCGACTGATGTTACACACCTTGGAGAAGATCCAGGCAGAGAAGGAGGCTCTAGACATCTCCTGGTAAGTGTTGTAGATGTCGTCTCCGTTCAGGAGAGCAAACAGGTTCTCTGAGGTCGTGCTGGGATCCACAAACTGCAGAGTGCAGAGTAATGTGAGAGATGTGTAAGCACTTGCATGGATAGCTTTCTTCACTGGTTACATCAGAGACATTTATGTACATAGGTGTGCATAAGTAAGTAATGGACGATTGGGCATCTTTATTACGTACATACGTAGCTGACATTCAAGGGTGTTGTGCCCCTGTACAGTTTATCCCCTTGACACAAGTTATTTTGCTGTTTTCCCCACTGTAATAACAGAAAGTGAAGTAGAAGGCAGCAGGCCACCAAGGGTAGAGCGAGGGAGTGTGCATGGAGGAAAAGTGTTAGGAGCAATGATAGTATAGAGCAGGAAAATGAGGTACAGGGGATGCAACTGTAAGAGCTTTAGAGGGAAAGAAAAAGGGTAGGAAATTGATACTATAAAGCAGGAAGGAAAAGCATATCAAAAACATCACAGTGATGAACAAACATTAAAAAAAAAGGGAATATCAGACTCTACCTTAGGGTGGTAGGCTCCCAGGACCAGCCATCCACAGAAGAGGAAGGCCAAGTAGAGGATCCCGGCACACACAAAGAACCTCACCACACTGGGGAATTGAGAGCCTCAGAGTGAGCAGGAGCATGTTGTACTTGTCGAAATAGCTGAGAAAACGGAGAATTCCGCACCACTGGGCAAACACCGCCAGGCCCACTATGATGCTGGTAATGTCAACCATGTTCATTGAGTCTGTGGACGGCTGTGGGGAAGAAACAGTGTGTCACTCTCATACATATGCACGTATGTATGTAAGTACAGTAGAACCTCCGATAAAATGACTCAATAGTGACACACTTTGAGGTCCAAAACGTTCACTATCTAGTAAATTTTCAACCTCCAGAGAGAGAACACCTCCCTATAAAGGACAAAATGCCTGGTCCCAACGTGTCCATTTTTAGAGGTCCCACTATACACACGTGTGTAACCCTTTACACAAAAAGATAAAAGGGGGGGATTAAGAGGGGATACGGATTGAAAAACAGAAGGACAAAAAGGGAATGAAGGTATATAAATGGAGGGAGCATAAATAGAGAAGCGGTAGGGAGGTGGAGGGAGGTTAGAAAAGGAGCAGGTGGAGGAAGAGGGAGGGCAGGAGCTAGGAGCAGGGAAGGGGAAAGAGAAGGATAAGAGAATGAGGGAGGGAGGGAAAGAGAAGGATAAGAGAATGAAGGAGGGAGGGAGAGGGAAAGAGAATGAGGGAGGGAGGGAGAGGGAAAGAGAAGGAGGGAGGGAGAGGGAAAGAGGAGGGGGAAGAGAAGGAGCGAAGGAGAGAGGTTCACCTCAAAAAAGATGATCAATCTGAGCAGTGCTCCGACGGTGGCGAGGCAGTTCCCAAGGATGACTCCCGTGAACCAGAGATTGAACAGTGGCATCAGGTGCTTCCACTTGAGTCTGTAGCTGAACTTCTGGAGGAAGAAGGCCCGCACTATCTGGGCAAAGTAGGCCGACTTGACTAGGGAACGGAGGTGCATGATGGTGGAGATGGTCGCAAATATTCCGACAAAGATGTCAAGAGCTTCAAGACCGATCATGTTGTACTTATCACCGCCACCTTTTAGGGAAGAAGGAGGGAGGACAATTGATAGTGAAACAAACCCGTTATTGCACCAGCTTACATGTAAGGAATGCGTTAAGTGGGAATCGCTATTCCACTGTAGTTTATCACTTCCACCTTTTGGTGGAGGAGGTAGATAATAGTGAAGCAAAGGTTTCATCACTTGTAAGCGGAGTACTGTATAAAGACGTAGTGCAAATGGACATCGAAAGAGCTGCTGCTCATTTGAGCACTTTCAAGCTTTCTTTATCAAGCACATATCCCATATAGCGAATGTTGGAGGTGCAACGGATCAGCCGGTTTGCGACAGTAGATGGTTACCCATGCCTGCAGTACTAACAGCTCCTTCTCACCTTATGACCATAATTCTCGTGAATTTACGTCTCAAAAAAGCAATGGGCCTTGAAAATTTTGCACTACAGTTATTCACTGAGAGAACACGGAAGAAAAGATATTCAAAAGCACCATTTAGCACATGCAGTACGTACCAATTGGTTCGGCATTGGTGTGGTTATGACAGGCACTCTGCTGGGTCTTGAGCGTCATGCACACAGGCATATTTCCACTGGCAATGTCGTTGGTTATCATGATCTGGGGGTATTTCAAAAATTCAGAGGACACACTGCGATAGTAGACAGCAGATTCTAATGGTAGTGGGAACACCAGGCAAAGATCTGTGCAAAACATCACCCAGACCGAAAGGTATACTAAGCTGAAAACAAAACATCACCCAGACCGAAAGGTATACTAAGCTGAAAACAAAACAGGTTTTCGTTGCATGTCTGCATAACAGAAAACACAAGCCAACTAAAAGCAAAAACTAACTGTGTGTAACTAAAAGCAAAAACTCAAAACGCCACATGTATAGTAGCCGGAATGGTACTACACAAGCCGTGCAGTTGAAAAACAACTGCATAAGGGATAAGGGGTAAGATATTTTGGCATTCTTTCTCTCTCTCTTGATCGACTTCTTTACATTCTTTTTCAACTACATAGTGTGCTAAACACAAGTGTTGTTTCCTACGTGTATGTACATAATAAGCTGTATATGTACAGTATAATATACTGTAGATACCTCAATCTGAAATAGAAAGCACTTTGGAGCAGTGTGTTGACTGACATAAATGGAGCTGAGGTCAAACGCTATCTTCATCTTCTGGATACTGTGGAGAAGAGTCAACATCATATATAGCACACTGACAGACTCCATAAGATGGGGTGAAAATGTGCAACCAACCGACAAACTAAAAGGTGCAGATCTCTCTGAAGCAATTACGCCATAATTTTCATGTGCAAAATCTTCACGGATCAGCCAGTTTTATGTTTAGGTAACCGTAACTATACACCTCAGCATGGTGCAAACATGGGATGAGTTGCTTTCGTGCTGTGTTAATCAGTCATTGGCCATGCAATTCTAGCTACAAGTATATACAGTTTTTCACATGGTATACAGACAGTAAGGCATGTACATAACTTAAGACAAATACTCAGAATGAAATAAGTGTCCCGTGAAACGAGTTAACAGTAATGCTACGTATAGTACCTGGTTAGGTTACTTTTCAACTCAGACTTGTTCAAGAACCCTGAGCTGATATCCTCATTCAAGACATACTGATCTGTGGGGGAGAGGGGGGGGGCAATATTAGAGACATGTACTGATCTGTGGGGGGAGGGGAGGGGGGCAATATTAGAGACATGTACTGATCTGTGGGGGGAGGGGAGGGGGGCAATATTAGAGATGGTGAAACTGCAGGCTACATAAATTGGTTTGAGAGTAACTACTGTACATCATGAAAGTTTACATGCCTCTAGCTTCTTCTGCCAAAAAACCTGAAAAAACGACAGGATTTTTGCAGTTCCACTTTGATGAAAACCACTGAACCTCTAAGCCAATATGAGCAACAATGGCTACCAAATCCTTTTACACAGACAAGTTGTGACAAAACTGCCAAATTTATAATGGCAAAGACCCCGGGACCAGGAATGAGTCTACAACCTTCATCTATGAGGCCCTGGACCTATATATGTACATACACCATAACTGCATTTCCAGTTATATATACAGTACAAGGTTCCTTACTGCTATTAACTACAGCTCCAACAGGTACGTATAAGCTAGGGGCGTGATGTGTGGGACGTACGCCAGTGCTCTCCGTGACTAAAGTGGGCGGTCTTGGTGGTGGGATTAATGGAGCTGTCATCAAACTGGAGAATCTCCATGTGAAGAACGTTCAGATCAGTGAAAGGGTTACTGTCCCGCCAGGAGTAGCCATACTGCCCCAGCGCCTCATCCGACAGGTGGTAGTACTGCAAGGAACAGGTTTATGCAATCGACACACCATTTCATCTTCATGCAAGTAAAGGTACAGGGTACTTATTCTGTTTACCCATATCATCAGAGATAAGGTTGAACAATGAAACCGATTATTACTTCATCTTCTGACTGTTTATTTACATACAAGGCAAGGATTGAAATTCATGAACAAAAACCTGAACATACTATGGGAGATCACCACACACCACGTGAACATAAATACACTTAAACGGCAATACTAGAACAATGGCCATTGTCGATTGTACTTTGAAAAAGTATATACACACTCGGGGAAATCTTCGTGTATGTAGGTCAATCTGAAAATACAAGAGGGAAAATATCCACAGTTCCAAGATTACCAAAGCACTGAAGTGCAATCGCTCGGTATACTAGAATTGTTTCATTCCTCAAAAGTTGTAACGAACGCCTGAAAAAACACCTGATCGTACGATAGCCCATTCCAAACGACCAAACTGTACTGAGTCTTACTCTGTGGACGGTGAAGTTGATCTGACTGTAGAGCTGGTCCACAGTGTACAGTGTTGATATGGGGGCGGGGATGGGCTCATACATCGTGGGCTTTGCGGGGTTCTCTATGAACAGGTGAACAAACGTCTTGTGGTTGCTCTCCACGAACTGAGTCAGAGGTAGCTTTGTGTTGGCAAAGAAGATGAGCTGGTGTGTGTGTGTGAGGGGGGGGTTGTAAGTCTAACATAGGAGTGAGGGGGGGGGGGGGGGGAGCAGGAGAAAGGGATGTTGGGTTGGAAATGATGACATGGTGATGTAATGAGGGGTTGAAACTGTATAGGAATAGTTTGGAT
>CASHTH010004433.1:0-54715 GCA_030341885.1 Geodia barretti
TACCTCCCTCCTCCTCTTCCAGTCGACTCCAATTCTATGCTCAGATATTCAGAGCATAGCAAAGCTGACCAGAAGCCAGGTTTCCCCGCCGGAAATCACTAAGGTCACCATCCACGCAAAGAAAATATCGGCTTCCGTTTTTAGTAACGCTTGTCTACTACTTTTGATACTGCCACTGCTGCGTTCCCCTTAATTGCATCCAGTGTGCACCCACTCAAGACATGAGGACAAACCCTTCCTTTCCATCGCACCCATTTTTGAATCACTTTACGGTATCCTGAAATAAGGGACACCTTGCTTATATTTAACTTTCTTCTGTCGTATGGTGTCCGGATTCATGAGAACCACTCTTTCCATTGTTGTTGTTGTTGGTGTAGCTTTGTATTCGGTCTAGCTCTACTGATGGGCTGGCATCTGAAGGCTCCACTGGCAGTTCACTCACTAAAAACAAGAGAAACAAACCCTTCCAATACGAAGGATTGCATCATCAACATCAGATTCGCCTATCAACAAACCTACGTAACCCCTCTAATTGTTTAATTAATGACGCGTGCTTGCCCTACTTTTCGCTCTGATCGCACTTTATTTATTGGCGGTAAACATTCCCCCTTGGCAAATACCTGTCGATTTCCGTTTAGGTTAGTTCCATTTCTAATGGTTTCCCTTTGTTTTTTAACATAATATGCTGCTGCCTGCTTTTTTTTTTCCGTCTCATTTTTTTTCCCCCTTTCTTTTCTGTGGACGTTTCCTGGTCCTTGTTTAATTGCTCTCCTAGTATCTACTCGCCCTACTCTTTCCCTTTTCATCTTCCGGTCACTTGTCTTTCTTTTCTCCTTCCTCCTCCTCCTCCCCCTCCTTCTCTCTCGCCTTCCGCCCCTCCTTCTCTCTCCCTCTCTTTCTCTCTCCCTCCCTCTTCTCTCCCTCCCTCCCTACTCTCTCCCTCCCTCCCTACTCCTCTCCCTACCTCCCTACTCTCTCTCCCTTCCTCCTCCTCCTCCTTCGCTTCTCCCCTCCCTACTCTCTCCCTCCCTCCCTACTCTCTCCTACCTCCCTACTCTCCTCTTCCCTAACTCGTCATCCCTACCGCTCCCTACTCTCTCCCTCCCTCCCTACCCTCTCTCTCGCCGTCCCTTCCCTCCTCCCTACTCTGCCCTCCCTAACTCTCCTCGCCTCCCTTCTTCCTCATGCTCCCTCCCCCCCATCCCCACCCCACCATTGCCAAAGCTCATGTCTCGACCGGTGGCATAAGACGCGACGATGATTCTTAAGGAACTGAAAGCCACACAACCCTCCCGTTCTCCGTCTCTCAATCATAAATAATGTGAATCAATAAAGAAAAAAATCCCAGGGATAAGGGGGCGTACAAGAGTAACTAGAAAAGGTTCGGAAAGGAATTTAAAATCGAAGATAGTTAAGTAGTGGCCAGCTCGATCTTGGAATAGAGAAACAGCGATAAATGGTGGTGCGTGGAAGATGAATAATGGAATGCATCTTCGGCATCTCTCCCCCACTCCTTCTGAACCCAACCAAAATACATCGGTAAGGCAAGTGAAGCCAAACTAGCCAGGGACACAGTAGCATCGTAAATATAGGCAAACACAAACTGTAGAAAGCATGGTCGTACCAACACACATAAAACACTATCCATTCTACCACCACCCTGATCTTAACTTTGCTACTCTAAATCTGCCCTACTCCCCTCCTATACAACCCTCTGTGTTACACCATGTACATGTAAAAGCGAAAGTGCATTTTCAGCAAATTGCCGCTACTTTGGCTTCAACCTTCACACTATGCTATTGAGCGCCAATTCTGCTCAATGTTTGCTAAACACCAGCTAAGGGAGAGAAAACTTGCACAAGTGGCTAGCTGGGACCATGTGTGAATTCTGTCACGTTTGCAATTTCTGGGCAATATTAGCTCCTGCTTTACGCCTCTATAGATCCGCAGAGCTTTGCAGAGGGCTTTGCTTTTTGGTGCTTTCCATCCTTTGCCATAAACAGCTAAAATTGTACATTGTCTGATTCAATTTCCAGTATTGCATGCCGTCTTGTTTTGGATGGCAGGAAGATAAAGATGCCACCTGTACATTAAGTATGAAGTTCAAAGATGGGAGGGGAAGTCGTGCTAGTTGCAGCATATTACATAACATACAGCCGGAAATGTTGCACATTCTCAACAGAATCAAATGTCAGTATTAAGTAAAGTGTCCTTCTTTGGGGGGTTGAAGAAACATGTGTCCTTACTAGAGAAGTGTCTTCATGTTCTTGATGTCTCCAAGCCACCATCACGATGCTACCAACTTGCTACGAATTGCGTATAGAGAGGGTTTCCACGAGTGTGTATTAATGGACCAAAAATGGTAAAATGTTGGATGACATCAACCACTCTTCTATCCATACTCCACCTTTACGTACCTAGTAGAGGCAAAAGAAGGACTCATCTCACCCTCATATCTGCTACTATACATGGTTATAATTGTCACTGTTTGGAGTACTTACCTCAGATAGTGCCATGTTTGTTCAGGAGTGTAATCCAGACAGTATGAGTAACAGCTGCTTTAGTTGTGACGTTCCCCAAGACGTATTTTTGACTGAGGAACTACATATATAGGTGTGGTAGTATCCGTTACTAAAAATGTAAACGTAACTGCATTGTGCACTGGACCCCATATTGTTCTGTTCTATCTTTAGCAACATTATTGCTGCCCTCACACCACCCCGGTGCAATCATTCTTTGTTGAATATTTCTCCGTGGAGTCAACGGTGTTGTGTCACTTCCTTTGATTCGTAGCGTATCGTCGTAGCCTGGGGCAATATTATCCTTATACGCCCCCCAGTGGGTCGGTATGTGAGGTGTGAAATTCCTTGCAAGCATCACTCTTTCTTTCATCATCTTTATACCGATTCCCTCTACATATATATCAAATTACACTAACTAACTAATAGGCATTTACACATCCGGTGTTGCAAAGAACACTGGCTATAAACATAATTCTCGAGTTATAATAAAAAAATGCAAAGCGTACGAACATGATGTAATAAGACGAGAAACTTACAACTTTTATGCAACTCGAGTGCTCTTTCTAATACTTCGTTTATGTGGGAATTTTGACACCTGTTACCGAGCAGGGGGGGGATTATTTGTAACCTGCATGTACAAAAAGAATGATAACGTGAAACGGAAAGTGCAATTATTGTGACCTCGTTGTTTGTCTTAGTGGGTGACCAGTTTTCCTGTTGTGAGTTGACAGTTGTCACGGTCGGCCGATCATGCGTCTCCCTCTTGTGTGGGACGAATTCCCCTGATGTGCACATTCCGTTTCAAAATCATTTCACCTTTTACTAGCTGGTGCTGCATATTACGCTGCCAGTTACATACATTACATTTACACATTGGGTTTAATCTTATCCGAGCACTATTACTGTAGTTTAGGTGACATTTCGGGTTTTTGAGTAAAGACTGATGTATGCATCAGTAGTTAGTGACTGGGGACGGCCATGACATTCGCACTGCCTTTAAAATTTAATTTTCCATAATCAGTAATAGTTTGGCTGTGCCTGGTTGGCTTATTATTGAGACGATTTTGCCACCGGGGCTGTTACCACCACCAAATAGTGCAGGCGTTGTAGGGGCCATGTTGTTTCTCCCACATAACAACAATGTTGCCACGACGACAGACGGCCGCTAGGAGGCAATGAAATCGCTCACGTCTACTATCTCACCTAATTAGTCGTGAATTTCTCGTTGCTCGCTGTACCCTTAATTAGTCTTAGCCCCGCCCCCTCAACATTTCGCCACCAACTATACATAGTGTCTCACTAACTTAATTAGCATCTCACCAAATATTAATTAGCCCACCCTTAGTGCAATACTGTCGTGAATCTGTCTGTCTAATGGATGCGAATTGCTAATAAGTAGGGTGCAGGGATACCGGGTGCATATACTTAATTAACCCTTTGGACGCCATGGGTATCTCCTTAAATAAGCAGAAATGTATGTATAATATATTAGCGCCTAGTATTATAACCCCATATAAATTTCTTATGGACTTATGAAGGCTCTGGCGCTAGACTTTCTGCTTACTTAAGGAGATACCTGCGGCGTCCAAAGGTTAAGCATTAGCGGAGAAATTGGAATGCCACAATGTTCATCGTGTGTTGTAGCTACTGATATGAATAGTGTGTTGCGTTGTGTGGCCATTTTGAAGAGGAGGGTGGAAAGGACAGACGGATTGTGGGTGTCACTGTCTGCGCGTTAGGAAGTCAGTTTGTGGGGGCCTTGCACCAATTAGAGACCGTTGTTAAAACACAGACAACTTGTTCCAGACGTTGTGTTACGGGCTAGATTTATACAGCCGTTGGTTAGTATGTGGGTTCTATGTCTAGCGGCGTGTGGGGAGTTCCTGTGCAGATGACCTAATGCCCATGAACCTACGCCCACTCTGACATATCAAAACACAAGTGCTCTTTCACCTGTCGTCATTAGTGAAATTATTGGAAATTTAAGACCTGTCGACGGACGCCTACATAACTGTACCCCTATGATTAGTGGTAGATGAACTCCCCACGTCATAATTCTCGTGGGGTTTAAAATTAGCTCATCTGTTTTTTTCCTACTTTTTGGAACTGACTTTTGAGTGTAGACTGGTGCATCCTCAACTGGTGTCTATTACGCCATCCAAATATGTAGGTCTTTGTGCAATGCACGGCTACACTCCAATACTCAATACCTCAATACGTCGTAATTCGAGTTTCCTTATTATTTGGAGCTGGACGGTGGTACATGTGACAAAAGCAGAAACCGTCCTTGGCCTCTTTCCATGTTATTGAGAACTCGGGACATTTGGGAAAAAAATAAATTGCTGTTGGGTGTAGGTTGTTATTGTGCAATGGAATGTTGTTTGTTCCTTCGTCTGTCTGAATTTGGCGAATGAGAATCTGCCGGCACTATTGTAAGCTTTGAGACAGTGTCAAAGTCCACTTGTGTAAGCAACAAAACATGGCCATTGGGAAATTCACGAAGGCTCTTTCCTAACTGCCTTGCTTGGCCCACCAGCCAACACTCTGAGGAACACGGAAATTACGAATAGGTTGAATCCCTTTGCTGTTTATAGCCAGCAGTACGTACTTGTTGTGAAACATTCCATGGAAAAGATGCTACGGCTAATGTAAGCAGAATACGTCCCCATTATGTATAGAAAGTATATACAGTATGTCTACAAGCCGTGGAAAAATGAAGGATGTTTATACTTTCGAGTTATGAACAGGTATTGTGTGTGTGTGTGTTTGTGTTTGTGGTCGTCGTGGAAATGGCCTTCTTGGAATATTGGACTGTTTCTGTATGATCTCAAACACTGTGATAAAGAGTTTGGCTGAGATTGACACGTTTGTTGTGCTTTGGACGGGGAAATGCGTGAGATCATTCGTGCGTCCCCCTTTTCTTGCCTCTCTTGTGGGTCAGAGTTCCTGGAATATTATATATAGCCCTTCCCCTTCTCTCGCCTCTGTTTCTCTCATGGGTCGGCACCTTAGTTCCTGGAATAATGTATATAGCCACCGAGCTTGCAATTGTTGGCTGATAATCTTACAGGATCCCCCCCACTCTATCATTGGCATGACTAGCATAATTATATTCACAGAGAGGAGTCATGTGCTGCATGATTTCATGTATATAGGGCAATTTTTCCAGTTGCATGTCCTCCATAATGTGTTATCTGATACGCCAGAAATCCCTCTGGGCCATGTGAGCGTTCAAATGATGATGTAATGCTTTAGAGTTGACCGCTAGATAATGCTCACCTTGAAGAGGTCACATCCATAAGCTTGTTCAAATGATGATGTAATGCTTGCTCAAAATAGAGTGGGCCGCTGGTAATGCTCACCATGAAGAGGTCACATCCATAAGCATGCACGAAGCAAAGGGCCTCCGACTGTGTGTATATAGTTACTCTGTCACTGTGTGCCCACCACCATTATATAATGTTACGTGCTGACACCTGTGCGTTGTTTACAGATCAACCACGTTTGCCCACGTAGTGACATAATTATATACAAATGGGAGAATGATGCCATCACGTGTGTGTACATATCAACACACCCACGTAGGGCTGCTGCATATAAAGCCATATCTCAACATAACGTGACTCAATACGCCCGCCGTGCAACGTGTTCCCAGAGGAAGCTGGTTTATATATGGTTTCGTTGTACGTTTTCGACGTAAACTCTCAGAGGGAAGGTGCGGTGAGTTCACGCGAGATGTGTTTCTGTAGGTGTTCGATTGTTTGGGGAAATTCGCAAGGAAAGTAGCTAATCGGGGATTTCTTGCATGCATCTCGTGTGTCCACGAATAAGTGGAGGTATAATTGTCAGCAATGAGTGATGTGACCCTGATAGAATGCATGGAATTGGTGCGCTGTTACAAAAACTCATTCGCAAGGAAAGTAGCTAATCTATGATTTCTTGCATGCATCTCGTGTGTCCACACGAATAAGTGGAGGTATAATTGTCAGCAATGAGTGATGTGACCCTGATAGAATGCATGGAATTGGTGCGCTGTTACAAAAACTCATTCGTAAGGAAAGTAGCTAATCGGGGATTTCTTGCATGCATCTCGTGTGTCTACACGAATTATGTGTACGTGTCATTGCCAGTACCATTCTGTATGCTAGTATATAACTGTGCAGCTAAAGTAACTGTATCGCATAGCACTCTAGTAATGACATGTGCTAAAATAACTTGTTTTTACGGGTGATGTGGCCCTGATAGAATGAGTGGAATTGGTGCGCTGTTACAATAACTCATGCACGGGATGCATTTTGCAGTCTCAAGCCTTTTTTCCCTGTGTTTTGATCTCTCATACAGCATTCGAGCGATACGCGGTCTGACTGACCTCTTGGCAAGGCAAGAAAATAGATATTAAAGTTGATGGGAAATGACAGCATAGGTGGAGTATGCAGCGTGATAAGTCCCATACTGAGGTCGAGTGGCAGATACGATATTCACGTTCATGTGATTGTCTTGGGGGAGTCTCTACGTGGTGTCCAGTTGACGTGATGGGATACTATATTTATAGCTGGCTACGGTATGCACTTGGTAATACAGGTAGTACGGGCAGTTATGGTGAAGAATTATCCGGAAAATGCGTCCCCGTTTCCGCAATGTTGTGTCACCTTGGGGATGAATTTGATGCACGTTTTAATTCATTATCCGTGCTGGGGCTATTTGCTGTGGTTTCATCTGGGCATTCCTGGTAATGGTGTAGGAATGTACGTACGTAGGAATTAAGGAAGAGGGGTCTGAAGTAATTTTTGGGCCGTTTGTTCTTTTGTGAAGATCTCCACCTCCTTCCTTCCTCCTCTGAATAGCAAGGTTAGGGTGGGTCAATGTATAATGCCTAAAGTATTTCCTATATACCACCTCTTTAATTTCAGACTCTTTGTCAACTCCACCTCCTTCCCCCTCCTTCCTTCCTTCTCTGAATAGCAAGGTTGCAGTTGGTCGGAATTTCCTGCCCTGCCAGTGTAATGCCTAAAGTATTTCCTACCACCTCCTCTGTGTGAACAAGTCGAACTGTGCCCCGCATAATCATGAGCGATTCATTTTCAAAGAGTATGTTTCCAAGAAAGTGTCTGATTGAAGCATAGAAGTGATGAAGCGCTCCAGCAATCCACATCATGCTTCCTATGGGGATTTGTGTGTGAAGATATCGCAAATGCACCACCACACTAAGACATGTGTATGCATAACTTACTAACATTTGTGTGTTGCTTTCAGATCAAGACACCTCTACATCATCCGAGGTAGCTGTGGAACCCCCATCTGGACAGGTATGTATGCCATAGAAACTATCCACCGTCTTACTAGAGGATGAATAGTATGACCAATGTACTGAACGCTCTGTAGCTATTAGCACCTCGGGTATATTCCCGGTATACCTTCTAAAGCCATGGTATATTTATCCATATGAGTGGCTTTTGTGTTATGACGCAAATATTTCTCTGGGTAGGGGTTGTATATAAGTGCACTTTTTCTTGCTAGTTGTGCGAGTTGTATATTATAGTAAGAGTTTATAAGCACAAGTTGGTAGCCTGGATAGCCTTTCATCTGATCCCCTGTCCGTATGTCTCCTTTCTCAACCTGACTTTCGTATGCCAGGTAGGCTTGAAAGAACACTACCATACTAGAACACTACCATATACTAGAACAAGTGCCACATACACTTTTGGTGAGCTAGTATTTCATTTTTCGCGCGTATTTAGAATGACAGAATCACGTACAACAATATCGTATGTGCAGTGCCCTTTGGTCATAGGAAAAATCCTGAATTCAGACGACTAGGCAGGCTCGCTTCGCCCGCTAGGTTGAACTAACCGCGATATGAATAAGGCGGTGAATTAGCCATTGCTTCAGAACCATATCCTGTCGTGCCTTTTGAAGTAGCACTAGTCAATAATACTGCCAGTCCCAAGGTCCTTGACCTGTGTTGCAAGTGTCAATGCCTTGAGTAAAAGTGAAGTTAACCTGAAGCCATGCGGACATCAATCAAGAGAGCAATAGACAGGGAAATCTGTGACCCCAAACCGGGTTCCCACTGTGTCACAGTTGAACGTGTCTCAATTTTTGGTGCTGTGTGGTGTAAGCCTCGCCCGTGCACTTCAAAGTGAGGAAGTTTGTTCAGCAAGCGAAGATCTACAACAGTAGATAACATTGTGCATAGGTGGTAGATATATACCTGCAACTGTCACTTTCCTTCTCTCTTCCTGTTCTTATTGGTTGGACTTGTGTCACATACTCGGTCAACTCTACCAGAGGAGTTTCAAGTTGCAGCACATGTGACCGTGGAGTTCATTGAACCCGGCCTCTGTTTAACCACTGTGCCTTCTTTTTTCCTGGTAGCTACAGCACTTTTTGCTGGCAGACAAACAGGGGTTTGGGCGTGTGTTAATATGCGTGTGACTGCAGTGGTATATAGCTAGATGCAATTTCGATTTCTCCCGTGATGCATCTTTTTAAGAGTTGTGTTTCGTTTCGTTATCATACCTGCAATGGGTAACAAACTGCACTGGGCTATACAGGAGTATTCACATTTTCTCATTAAAATAGTGTTAAACAGTAATGTGCAGTTTTGGCCTGGCCTCCCATGCACTGAGCTATATTCATAAGCCAAATATATATCCCTTCGACTTCTACACAAACTCTCCGGAAAATTCTGCCTTTTTCACAGTTCCTGGACGTTTTGTGTAGTTAATCCCGAGAGTACTAGCACCAATGTTGTTATCCTACTTTCCTAATCACTCGAGGTGTCCATCTCTGAATCTGATCTTTACGTGGTAGTGCTCAAAAATAAATAAACAAGTAATGAATACAGACTGGTATAGTCTAGATCAATAGTACTTGTGCGCTCACACGTCAATTAATATAAATGCTTACACGCCGTGTTTACTGTTAGGTAAAAAAACTAAATCCAATTTCCGTTTCTTAAAGGTACATTCTCAGTGTCTCTATAATTCTTTTCCTCTATATTTACAGCCGCAAAAGCCACCACCATTCCGGTATGTGTGTCTGGGATGACAATGTTACTTCTTTTGCTTGTTTCTATCCACAAATGATATGTTCTTCTATCCGCAAATGTTGTTTTTCTATCTGCAAATTAAGTGTTCTGTTACCGATGTAGCAGTCTCTCTACCACCCTTTTGTGCACAAAGGCTGCTCTGTGCATGTCCTAGCAGGCAAACATTCATGTCGTGTGCATTTGTCTCTGGATTCAGATATTCACCTGTTTATAGCTGAGATAATTGCTGAGTGTGTGTGTGTGTGTGTGTCAACGTGACTGAGGGTGGGCGTGGGTCTCTGATTATGTAATTGTGAATAACGTTTGAAGCAGGTGTCACTTCGCATGCCGATGGACTTGTGAATCGTGTTAGCAAGAAAATTTTGCACCGACGACAGGTGTTTTTTTATGCACAGTAGCTGCGAGGATTATGTGTTTGTTTATTCTCTCTCTCCCCCTTTCTGTCCGTCTCTTACAACTTTTTTTTGGGCACAATGCTCAACCAGATGACCAAAAAGGGACGACAACAAGCTCAGCGCTGCGAGTTTGATTTTTATCGTAGAGAATCAAATAGTGCTTCATTTTCAAACGGTCGTAGCCATGAAATGAGCGTGAAGTTCTGCTAGCACGGATAGCTCTGTGTTCAATTTGTTGTGGTAGGTCTCCTGAGAACTCTGAGACGTTTGCAGAAGGAAAAGGAGAAGAAGAAGTGCCAGAGGATGAACAAGAAGACCAGAAAGAACAAGAAGACCAGAAAGATCAAGACACAGCTGAACCCGTAAGCTGGACGGCTGAGCAGCATGAACAAGAAATCTAGAATCGACATGCAGTGGGTGGGGTGGCGTATTTGCCTTTGTTTAGCTCGTGGAACTATATTGGTTTAGCTCGTGTGGTTGAGCATTGGTTCTGTTTGCCGTTCCTTATAGCCTACAGCTAATGAAGTGTTGGCAGATGTGGACCGGGAACAGGGTGTGGCAAGTCCGCTCAAAACTCCGCCACCGAAACCAGCCCCACTTGAAATGCCCCCTCCTTCAGACAACCCCACTACTCCTGCAGAAACAGGTATTATTATAGCTAATAGCTTGAGCCACACTCCACTGCTCTCTATGGAATTGCTACCATAATATTGTGCGAAACTTACAAGGTAAAAGGAAGTTTCCTCTCAAATAAATTGTCGGTGGACACCGTGTTTGTTTGCAAAAACGCGCTCCCCCTTCTAAAGATTCCCACGACTGGAAGTGTAGTGTGGTTGTGAGTGTTCAGTGACACATGTTGTTTTCCAGGAGATGAGAACGGTACGGTTGAAAAAGAGGCCGAACCACCCGAGAATATTTTCTACACAGTGAGTGGTGGAAATCTTTGTGTGCATTAACTTGAGCCACTATTGTGTCAATAATCATATTAGTGTACTGCATGGTCTCCGGCAATATTTTTTTCCCAGTTGAATTTGGTCTAATGTGAGACATGCACTGGGTTGTTTTCTAGCTCTTCAGTGCTGCGGTATGCAGTGCAGCGAAAACATTGGTGTGTATAAAATTGCACACTTGTAGTGGCAGTGGCTATTTCTCTCACTGACGACACACTCTTCGACATTGCTGCTTGCAGGTTGTTGCTACTCATCTCTACCAGGGTGAAGATGAAGACGAACTAACATTCGAGAAGGGAGCCATCATTTTTGTGGTGCCTTACGAAGACCCAGATGATGAGGCAAGTATAGAGTATCAAATTTGTTAGTAGGAGACTCAGTTTCAGCAAAATCGTGCGACGGTCCATCGTCAAACAGCAAAAGCATAAACCAAATGGCTTAAACAATAATATCTGCGTAGCTATATAGACCAGTGGGCTAGATATGTATAAATCGGGCTGTTTTATTAATGGCATGCAGGAAGAAGGCTGGTGTATGGGAGTTCTAAAGAGTAACGGCGACAAAGGCATATTTCCTGAGAATTTCACTAAGAGACAGGACTGATATCCTGCAGTCACGCACCTCTGTTTTGCCCGCATAATTATGTGTTGTACTTGCTACTTCAGTGTTACCTATATAGCTTAGAGTTTTGTTTCAACGTCATTAAGAATTGAAAGACAGACCATAAATTTTTAAAAACATCTGAAATAATATAAAATATGAAGAGTACTTTATTCTGGTTGTTTATAACAAAAAAAAAGTTGGGTGATGAGGTTCGACTGCCGAGATCCTTAGTATTCTGCCCATGCTCCTTTGCACTTGCAGCTAGTGATATTAGACCATGTCATAGTCAAAGTCAGTGGACTGTTGTCGTGATATACGATGTAGTTTCTGGTCACATTGTTTGTGATATATGGCTGGCACAGTTTGACTCTATGCAGTTTTAAATCTTCTGTTGGACCGTTAGGATAATAAATGATATTATCCAAAGAAAAGTGGAAGGAACTTTCGCATTTTGCCGTCGTTCCTTGCTCGCAGCTGTAGCCTCGTATCTCATTGAATTCTGGAGTGGCTGTGTACTGCACGCCATTGTGGGTGTAAACCACGGTGGTTCTAACCGGTGTTTCCGTCCTGAGAATACATTTCCCGCCGTGCATGCTCACGGCGTTCGTCGTCACCGTGCACACCACGAAGGTGCAAACCGTCGCAAAACTCCAGAGAAATAGGAAGAGAGCCGAGGCCGAGGGAGGAGCGCTTCTGAAGACCATGCTGCACAAATTTTTCCGGTATATACCGGTACGTTATGTACGCGACTATTTATAGCGCGCGCGGAGCGCTCGTGACGTGACGGCAGCGGCAGTGCGAGACTATATAAACCTGGCCCGTTTCCGTGTAGATATCTGTAATTGTAGCTATCAAACTGACGAAAGACGAAGATGCAGTTTACTAGGGTGTACTTTTCGACTGCAGTCACTTGCCTTTATCTCCTCTTGCTAGTAACCGAGGGCGTGAACGGCTGCTCAACGTATACCTTCTCGTATTACGTGTACAAAGCCCTAGATGATGGGAGAAATGTCGAATGTACTATTGAGGTCAAAGGCTGTGTGGGCGGCTGCGCTCAAACCTATCACCACAACGTTCGCCTGCAGGATGGTACGAATCCTGAAAATGACTGTACATATAATTACCACAAGTGCGCCCCGGGTGCGACCACCACTACTGCGAAAGTCCCAAAGAATTGCAAAGAGTGCGATAGCAACTGGAACAACTGCAATACTGCTGTGACGTTGGCGGCGGGGGCGTGGACAATTACAGTGAAAGATACTACAAGCTGCAGTTGCGAACTGACAACAACGACCCATCCTATAAATGGAAAAACTTGCCCAAATTTCTAAAAGTATGTTTGTCGTTTATCCATATTTTTTCTGTTCATTCGCGAGCGAAAGCCGGCGGCCACACGAAGATTAGCGCCCTCGGTGCACTGCGCATGCGCGTCACCCTAATTGATGGGTTGGGCTATAGTGTGTTTTATACTCGCACTAGACTAGAAGTAGGCGCCTTGAGAGTAGTCTGACACAGGCTAGCAACACCAGTACCGTGAGACGATACGCGCCCTTCATTGTGCTTCTTTGTGTCTCCAAGGTTCGCAGAACAAGCGGATCCGATCTAGCGATTAGTTGTGTGGAACATTGTTGGCGAGCGGGAGCGACCCAACTTGGGATTTGTCCGCGATGTTCGGGCTGCATAACGTGCCGTAAGCGCACATCATTCCTTTCGTGAAGCAAGACAGAGCTACCTGTCGCCCGGCGTTACATGCGTACTGTATATTGCCAGAACGGTGAGCAGGTGAGCAGAACGGTCCTTACCTTACGCTTTCAGCTCGTCTGTCGTGGTCCACCAGGCAGCTGGCATGGCAGTAGGCTAGGCAGCGATCGATACCAGGCTGCTCGACAACGCGGCGTGTGTGTGTTAGCCTAGCCTGTGTGTGTGAAAATGTGTAAAAATTTGGAAATAATTTCGGATAAAAAGAAGCGCGTACAAAGCCGCGCATGCGCACTTACACGACGTACGACGGTCGGTCGTATAAAATCCGCTCGAACGAAGGTAGGCTCGCTCCCGCTCGCCTATCATCTCGAACGCAGTCGTTTCAGGAAACACATTTGACCATCAGCTATTATATGGCAAGTTGTGAAATATACCAATGGAAATAAAAATTGATGAAAATTTGAAAATACAAAAGAGGAGAGAGAGTGTGGGTTGGGTGAGTGAACAGCATCATAAACTGGACTGTGTGCTCATGCACTCTCTCTGTCAGTCTGAAGAACATTAACCGCTGGTGTTGTGGGCTCTGCAGTGTTCTAGCTAACAACATCGTCTGTTCCATTGCATGTTAAATGGTCACTCTCGTGAATGCATGTGTCTGTACACGAGTCAAAAGTTTCTTCCGATTTCTGTTCCAGATAGCCTGGATTTTTCTGAACTAAAGCGTTTTTGCTCGACACGTCTGCAACTTCGTCGACTTCATGTAAGACCCCTAGACTTGACGCACTGTTTAGCTGGGTGGTTCTCGTGGGCTTGTCCTTGACAGAGGAAGAGGAGGAGGAGGGAGTATCTGGTAGTGGTTCCTGTAAGGAAATGTCTTCTGTAGAACTTTGACTGACGCCACTGCTGCGGCGCAGATTTAAGACGGTGTGCGTCCTCAGGAATTTTTCATCACTGGAAGTCATGCTGGCCTGACTCGGTCTCCGCAAGTTAGTGTGCGAGCCGTTTTCGCTTACGGTTTCGAGGCTAGTTCTGCGGTTTGTGAACATGGTAAAGTTGAGAGATATCAGCTGGGATATTACGGAGCTCCTCCGTGAGACGTCTGTGTCAGTAGTCCGTTTGGAGATAGAGGACGGTAGTCCAAACTGCCTCGAGTAGGTCGATGCGTATTTTGACTTTCGAAGCAAGCCACAGCGACTTATAAGAGAAACGAAATTGTGTTTGAATGCTCTTGTTGATAGCGTATAAAGGAATGGATTGACACAGGCGTTTAAGGGGAAGACAAACACCACGAAAATCTTTGCTGTTGCAACATTGATTCCTTGGAGAGGCACACCAAAGGCTGCTGTCAGACTCACTAGTGCAATGGGGAACCAGCAAAGAAAGTTGGTCAAGACAAGAACAAACATCCTTATCGACATCCTCAGGTCCCCCTTCCATTGCTTTTGTCGACCGCCGGATCGAATGAGTTTGCGTTTCGTTGGGCTGAGGATTATCTGGTAGAAGATTACAGTGTAGCAGATTGCAATGTACACAAAAGCCAGCCCCGTTGTTAACAGGATGATCGCAATGTACGCAAGAGCTGAAGAACTTGACGTATCAAACGGTAAGCACACGGCCACCAGTTCGTAAGAATTTACTTCCCCTCCAAGTGGCAAGGCACCCATTAAAATTCCTAGAGACCACCCTATAATCATGACCACCAGAACAAACATTTTGGTGATTTTCTTCTGGTGCATGACAAAGGTAATTGTATAAATTCTCTCTGTCGTGATGACTACTAGTGTGTAGACGGAGACGACCGTGGAAGTAATGGCACAGAATCCTGCAAACCCACACCCTGGCCCCGTGCGCCAGTCAATGTCCTCCCGACTAAAGTGTCCCTTTGTGTCTATATCAACTGACGCCAGCGTCAATAGATAGATACTCATCAGGAAATCGGCTCCGGCGAGGTTTGCATAGAGAAAATGCATCGGGAAGAACTTCACCTTCGTCCGGCGGATGACAATTGCGTAGGTAAAGAACACAAAGAGGACCGCACCATTTCCAACGATGGCAAAAATGATCACAAACCAGATTGCAGCACGCAGGATATCGCTGTCGCCGAGAAGGTCCTCGCAGGGGTTAAAATCATCCGGAACAGGCGAGCACATAGTCACTATATCTTGGATGTACATAGCTGCAGTGGGTGGTGGTTGTGGAGTGGGCGAGGAAGAGGGTGAGGGCGTGGGTGCAGGTACAATAACTTCCTTGCAGATGACGTCGCGGGAGTCTGATTCGAGATAAAACCACCCTTCAGGGAGGAGTAATGTGCCAATGTCCTCCAGGATTCGGTATTCGCACTCACCCGAGATCGGAGCACCCGGTGCTGGAGTAAAAACAGGAGTCGGTGTAGGCAAACCCACGCTCACAGTTTCGTTTAACCTCTTCCTACACTCGACGTTAATCACTCGCAGCTGAAATGAGTCGTTGTTGGCCGTGCCGTTTGTGGGATCCGCTTGAACTGACCTCAGACTGCGGACATGCCCGTCCGAGACGCTCATCTCCCCCACCGACCTTTTCTTTCTCGTGCACTGACATAAAAAGAGCCCATCGTAGGGGGCGCATATCGTCTCAATACAGTTGTGCGCACACGTTTTGCAATGCCCCGCTCTGTCTGGATAATAATAATCACACCACTCTTCGAAATATTCACAGGAAGGTGGTTCGGTGGTGGGGACAGTAGAAGGTACCTCATCCGTTGGTGCTTCCGTAGCACACGTATTGTAAGTCACTTGTGAGGTAAAGCTGTTGGAGGCGAAGAACTTGTCCAGGCACGAGGTGGGAGCTATCGGGAGGCAGTAAATATCCGAGATTCCGCCACCACTCAGTGAGATATCGCTGCCGAGTAGCTCTTCATAACGAGAACACCTCTCTCCACAGATCTCTTCCATGCAGAATTCAGACGAGCAGAACTCGTCCACCGAAACGTTTTGGTGGGTGGAAACGCTTGACTTGTCAAGGACAGTGGTCCCATTTGTCGTGTTGACACAGACGAAACCGGGAAGGTGTTCCGTCGGGACAACTGGTGTGCTCTCGACCGGCTCCGTTTCTGGTTCCGATTCTTCGCCGGTGTCGAGTCGTAAGAAGGTGTGATGATCCTGCAGCTGACAGCAGTGAGCGTGATAGAAAAATTTCGCCTCTCTGAGAAAGGGGTACGTCCGGTTGAAGAACTCCACTCCAGGCTCGTATGCGTTGAACCGCTTCAGGTTTCGGGTATCTGAGAGATCCAGATAATCTAGGCTCGCTCTCAATCCGCTTGACGGGAGGTTGCTGATAGCAGTATTTGCTAAAGAACTGGAGTTGGAAAAATAAGTTAAATACATCCACTTAGGACAGCAATCAATATTGATGCACCCCTTCCAATGATATTTACTACAGTGGGAGCCTCGGTTTTAAACAAACACTTTTGACCAAACTTTGCAAAGTGACGACTGAATACAGCCGTGATGAGGCCTGGTGTTTTATATATATGTACATATGGTAAGGTATCTTTTTGTGCCGAGTCAGCATGTCTGGAAAATGGGTAAGCCAATCAGATTGCAGGATCTAAGAATGAAAGTAGGTGTCCATATGGATTCATGTGACGATGCATTGAATGGGAGCAAACACAAGACTATCATGCCGTGCACTGCAGTTTGACTCCAGTACCCTGGGGTCGTGGAGTGTCGTCTCACCGATCTGTTTACCCCGCCATGCCTCGAAACCAAGGGTTTTTAAAATTATGTCCGCATGCTGATTCAGCACAACCAAGAAATCAGACTTCACATTGCTGAGGGATGAAAGCCTGTGCGAACACGGCCATGGATCAGGGTGAGGTCCCCACTGCATCGTTTACTTCTATTCTAGGCTAAGTGTATATACTTACAGACTCTGAATGGCAGTATTTGCAAATGCATCGGAGTCAATAGTAGACAGCCGCTTATTATTGTTGAGATTCCTGGAGAAAAAGAACAAAATCTACAGATAATTCGGGTGGAGATGGTGGAGCCTAAGGGGGGTGCCGACCACTCATCTTACTGAGGAGGAGCACCTCCAGTGTTTATAACGATCGCATGGACGTTACACATGCACTTACAGGGTGTGTAGTCTGCTTTGATCACTCAGTACACCACTCCTTAGCACCTCGATATCATTTCCTTCAGCGTTCCTGCAGTATAATATAGCAGGCAGTGTTATTAACTTTTGCTATATAAGACGGTGTTCCTGTACACATTGACACTCCAGGTCAGAGCTGTCCAACTACTACAACAACAGAGCTTCATATCGAAAATGAGGAGGAGTAGAAATGGAGCCTTGTGCACAACACCTTGCGATGACTCTTAGAGTGTCACACAAACAAACACAGCGTGAATTAGGGCCTACATTATTAATAGACCGAACCAATCACAAGCTGTGATCATCGACTCACAAGTGTTCAAGGGAAGTGCATCCATCAAGTACTCCGGGATTGATGGACTGGATGCTATTTCCTCCTAGTTGCCTGTAATGGGAGCAGCATTGCAGTATAATTATATTATATACAGAGTACTAATATTGTGCTTCATTATGTGCTAAACTATACAACTCCCAAAATTAAAGGGAATGTTGCAGAACAATTTTCGGCTAAATATTATAGAAACCTTTAGGAAATTATTTCACTGGATCCTACAACATTTTCTAAATTCAGCCCTTGTACTGACACATTCCTTTAACTGCCGTTGTGATTATAGTCACAAGTGAATGCCATGTGATCAAGTACTAGGAGTGTTTGCATATAGGCAATTCAGTTAGCATGTTGTATTTAAACACTTACAAGTCCCTAAGTAACGGTAGGTTTGTGACTGGTGGAAATGCTGTCAGGCGGTTGTCTGTAAAAGATCTAGGTAAAAAAAAACACAAATCAATGCAGACACCATAATATTAAACTATCTCCGTTGATGATTGTGCATGCCCAACACTTACATGCCATCTAACTTTCTGTTGTTCTTGAAAGCGTCATTAGAGATCTTGCTGAGTGCTCCACCATTGTATATCCTACAACGAACAGGGTTCAGCATAAAACTAACACACTAAATCAATATACTGCCCAGTCATCTTACAGAGTTGTGAGGTTTGGATAAACTCCCAGGTGGGAACTGTTCAGCTCTGTCACCTGCTGGTCCTGTAATTGACTGCAGTTGATAGACACACACAGTTGTTATATAATATTATAGAAGTGAATGTTATACAGAAGGCGAGTGAAGTGATCATGAAACAATACAGAGAGAAGTCTGATGTATTATTATGTTAGAAAACTCATAATTATTACTCTTGACTACCAAGCCAGGCATGCAAAGCTAATGGATAAGTAACGAGGCAGACTCCTCTTATTCTCAAGTGGCACTCCAAAGGGAATTGAAAAACTAGATAATTATATTTAGTGCATAGCTGGTTTAAATCGAGCAATCTGATTGGTCCACACAAGGTATAATACTTGATCCCGTAGTTCCCTCGAACAGAGTAACTAACTATATTGATGCACATAATACTATTCAGCCATGGATCTGCATGTTGATGGCATATTCAAAGTGTGAAAGCTTAGGCTTGTTTACTATCTTAGAACTTAGAATAATCACCCATTGTACATGTAATCTCAACTAGGTCGTGACCCCACCACAGGCATTTACTGAACATGTAGGTGTTCGTATATATATATAGTATGTAGGCATGCGGATGTGTTGCAGGACAGACAAAACAGTATATTCCCAAAAGATCTGAAGCTGCTCGGTAAGACCAACAAATGTCGCACCGATTGAAATTCCTGTGGTCTTGGGAGGAAAAAATGAAGTCCATCTGTGTGTATGTATTGCACGTTGTTGGATATCCCTAGGCAACCGGCATGTATGAAGCTAGGTACTGGGGGATTTTATCAGCCTATACAATCCTACATGTGCAAGCAGGATTCATATCCAACAAATCTGTTGCAGTACCCAGACAGGACAGCACGAGCCCTGTAGTACGGGCACTGCAACATAATAATATTTAGAGAAGTGACTGCACACTGCATGCCTGTGGTCAAAGTGGCAGTATGAATGTGATACGTGTTTGTGTGGGGGTGGGAGAGAGAGTCAGCTACTCGACCAACTGTTATAATAGCGACAAACAAACACACATGCACTTAAAAAGAGGCGGCCGTAAACCACTTTCTCGGGTGTCCCCAATGGGACTCGTGATGTGTGTGATGAGAATGCTGCGGCAGGTGGCCAGCACGTAACAAATCCACTATAACTCTGGGGACCCAATGTGTATGGGGACACATGGTACATTAGCATCACTAAAAACACCACAGCTCCTTTGGTATTATTATACGCAGCACACGGGAGCCCTGTTCTGTGGTTTTATAGGGATAACAGAATACATGCAAAAGGCTTCCTTGACTATGTGTGGTAAAGAAAGGTGGCAACTGCAGAAACCAACAGAGGCTTGCCATGGTTTTCGAATGGCTGTGCAACCAACATAATATTATGCTAACAAGCATTCTTGTGCAAAAGTGTGTGAAATTGTTATTGTACGTATGTAAAGGTGATCTGAACCTCAGGGTACGAACTTGCTACCAACAATACGGTTATTCACGCCATTTTTGTGTGCCATATGATACATGCATTATCGGTTGAGATCATAAATGAGTATTGTGAACACTAGTATATACCCTTGTATCAGAATAGGAGGCTTCCGAGCATGCAACACTGGTGCACATTAAAACCCCATCCTGTTTCTCAAGACTCTCGCAAACGCTACGTGATAGCTGACAAGCGTCGTTGAGTGGTTAAAGGGGTCGGCCACCCACATACGCAAACATGGAAAAACTAAACCCAACTGAGAATTGAAAACACTCTCACGCGTTATCTTAGCCCGTGCGTGGAGAAACACAGGTGTCTTGGAACTTGAGACGGCAAATGGGACATATGTAGTTTGATTTACTCCCGAGAAGGGGAGGGACATTCACTGAGGCCCAGTTTCACTGCAGCTCTCCAGTTGCAGTGCCATATGGACCGTGAAAATTGATAGCATTTTTGGACGTTGGCTGTTCAGGGAGGTCAATTTATAGTAGACCACACCACGTGGAATAGAGTATAACTACGGCCTTGATTACTCTCTGGGGCTTTTTGTGGGTGGGCAAAGGAGATACATAAGGTCTTTGACCACTCCCTCTTTGCTATACTATCTAGTGGTAAAACCAATGAGTGTAAATGTGCACGACTTTACTAATCTCTTGTAATGTTCAGTGGCTATGCTATTACAATTTATGTGACTAAGATGCTGCATAAATACAATTATATCTGAGCTATAGGGAGCCCTGAATTTACTCTTATTTCTCCACCTGATTGACGGCATTTTGGTAAATAATCTATAGTCACACTAGGGCCAGTTAACACAAATTCCTTGCTAGTAGTGTATATAGCCACAGTATGCATTCTGAGAGAACAAACAGCATGACCTAACTACCCCCCCCCACACACACTAAAACAATTCACAGCTAGTCACAGCAAAAAACCGGACAAATTTCATTTTGAGCCCTTCGTGACTGGGAGTTTTGGGTCAGAGGACCGATAACGCTTGTTTGCGCGCCAGCTTGTTTAGGTCAGAGGAAACTTGGAATGTTTTTCTTTTCAGTTTTGGTTGCCTACATCCATCCCATGGCAAAAAAAACACTACTCTGGCTTTTGCTCACTGAAAGAACACTGGGATTAGAAACCAACAACTGGAGTAAGCACACAAAAACAACGCGGATCTGGCTTTCACTGCTGGTGAACAGGCAAAGAGCACCACATGTGGGGTAAATAATACTCCTCAGTGTCACTTACATAGAGGTGATCAATGGGTAGGTAGTATTGAGGACGGGAAACTCGGTGAGCCGCGGCAGCCCGCGTCGGTACAAGCACTGGATCCCCGAAACACCCTTGCAAACACACACGGCGCGGGCGAAGGAAGAGTCGGCCGGAAAGCAGTCGGACTGGGAGCGTAGGCCCGGAATAAGTAGAGACAGCAAGGCGAACACTGACCGGAGGGCCGCGGACGACGGCATATTATTTTCCTCTCTGCACCAGCACCAGTAAAGACGAGGGCGACGCGGATTTCCTGCTTGTGACTGTGCACCTTCTAGAGCCTCCACCGACGATGTAAAAGAACTCTTTTTACGACTCCCTCAACCGTAAAACAGGGCGAAGAAATTCGAATTATATACAGCGCCACCAGCGGTTGTAACATGAGCTAAAGAAGCTCTCTCTTGAGACACGCACACACAAACAAGCAAGCTGATCCGAGCTGGTCTGCTCTCAGGGGAGTGGGAGGGGCTTGCGTCGCTGGTCGACTGCGCGTGCGCACAGACAGCGTATAATACGGCGGAATAGGTTTGCACATGCGCAGTAAGCTTCATGAACGGAAAAGCGTTGTAGTCCGTATACTAGCGTTCCCGGAGCTACGATTACGCGAAGCCCGACCCCCCACATCAATTGCATGGCGATCGAAGAAAAGTCTCGGTTTCCTGAGAGGACCGACAGCTAGCGAGCACAACTCTTTTCGCCTCGGTGTGTGAGTGAGTGAAAACGTCGTCTCTCTGTCGTGCGATCACCGGACGAAGGGAAAGTGGACGAAGAACCGGTCAGGAGACGGACGCGGTGGGTGTGCGTGTACTATTGATGCATTTTCTCTCCTCTGTTGTCGTGCGGGTAGGTTTCGCGCTTTCGGGAAGATTCAATGGCACTGCAGCGCAGCTCGCTCTATGTTGAAGAGAGGGAGAGGCTGTTGTTAGCAATAGGCGGTGCGTTTCAGCGTACACATCCGGGTGTCCCCTCCGTCCGCGACGGTAGTAGAGAAACAGCTGCTATGCTATATAGCCCCCAGATCCCGGCCCGCCCCGCAGTGTGCTTTTCGTAGCCTTCCATAACTAACATGGTCTCCTGCTAAAGAGTTGTGTGCAGTTTAGCTGCTGGTTGACCTACGTGTTGAAGCAATGTAAACATGGGGTGGATCTACCTCAAGAGCAACATGTTTATCCCTGCTACAATGATACCGTACATAAGACTTACACCCGAAATGCAACAGATATGTAGTTTTTTTTGCCTTTGATAAACTGGATAGTGCAGAGTACAGAGGTGACGTCCTTTGTATCACTTTCAGTTGCTGACTGCTACCAGGCCCCTAATGCTACCTTGTTACACAGACAGTTGCAGTGCATGTGCTTCAGGGAGGGCCCGATACTAATTGTTTCTCACAAGTCTGAAACCGCTGGAGCCCAACACACATTTATCTGCCATTGTAACAGAAATTATCACTCGCGCACAGCCACACTTGAGCTACGAGTGTGTGTACAAAAAACAGCGACTGGATCTTTAAAAAACTGCCGTCACATGAGAAGAGTAAGATCGGACGTATCTATGTTCAAACGAAATTTGTTGGTTTTTATTGACACGAATTTTCACCTGATTGTTAGGCTGGCAGTGTTGGCCTTACAAGGTGCTGGTGGTTACGTTAGGGGATTTGGCTGTAGGGCACGGTGCCATCCTGTGATAGCCAAGCAAGAGTGCTAATCTCGCCCTGTGTCCGCCACTGTTCCACGCATTCACAAACTTGCGTGCACACCTTGTTGCCTCGTCTGTGTACATGCGTCGGTACCCTGGAGCAAGGAGCATACACGGCAAGAAAGCGTGAGCTTGAAACAGCATTGATTGTGTATGTGTGTGTACGCACGTCACTCCTAGGCCCCGGGGTTTGTATTATGTGTACATCCCGTAATTCGTAGGCATGCGTGCATCATTCACACTGAGCACACAACGAAACACAAATACATAGCTATTATGCCTGTGTGTGTGTGTGGCATCTTAGTAACAGGTTTGAGGAACCCTAGTGGGGGGCGACTACTATTGTTTTGTCTAGTTGCCTAGTTTCGTAACGAGTCGTCTCGCCAGGTTAACAAATTTCACTGGTGCTTCGTGGAAAATTACGTATGTCAGCTATACATGCCTTCCATGACATGACCTGACCCCCCACCTATCTGTTACACTATGGTAGTCCAATAAGCCACTCTTTATACGTATATATGTAAGTAGGGGTGTCTAGACAGGCATTAACATAACACCCTTAGTTGCACCCTGTCTGTACATAATACCTAGCTACCTCCATTGGAAGTAAGAATGCCTTAATTGAGTGGACATAGGCTCCATATGCCACGCATGCAAGGGAAATAGTTTAATTATTCACCAGTGAATGAGCTTCGCAACTTCAAAGGCTACAAATTTTACACATGAATATAATGGTCGATGCACTGTGGGGTGTTACTCATTGCTAATTGGCGTGTGAGACACAGGAGGAGCCAATTGTAGATTAGACGTTCTTATGCTGCTGTTGGATGTGCATGTACATATGTATGTACCGTTGAACAAATTTGACTTACAAGTGTGAATTCAGCTGATACTACAAAACAAACCTTTGACAGTTTTTGGCTACACGCTGAAACGCAAGCATAATTCACACGTACGTACGTCGACACAACACTCAACTTCTTTTTTCGTTTGTGTGACTTGTAATTTACAAAAGAAATAAGATACCGTAACCGTATTATTAAACGTCGAATCCAGAGCTTGTTTTGACAGGCTGTTCATGTGCAAAAAGGTGTGGTGGTATGATGTACCAATATATCAGGGAGATATCGGAGATGGGAAGGAAAGATATCGACGCGGCGGGCGGGTGACATACCCGCACTGCCATCGGGCCACCTGTTGGAATGTGGAGGGAGCCGGTAGCGGGCACCCGGGTGCGCAGCGAGAGCTAGGGTGTGGCCCGCCTTGGAATTCCGCAGAACTAACTACCTCAGACCAAACAATGCGTCTCGACCAGTACAGTGAACCGCTGTAATAATCCAGGTTGGCCCGTGCCCACACAGTGGAAATTTCATTCCCCAGTGCACATTTCTACCAAGGCGTAATTGCATTTCGAAACAGCCCAATCAGAGTCTGAATTGAGGTGTATACAAGCCTCGTCTGTGAGTGCACTGACAAACGCATACACCCCTTTGTTCTCTCCTCCTGTTATTAATTGCCCATTAATTGGGAATTAGTGCCTGCTATTTTGTTTGAATGCGTTCAGGGCAGAGGAATTGGCAAGGAGAAGGCTGAATTGCGTACAAATGTACATAGAGCTGCATTCCTGGGTTTTATAGCTCCCGGATGCCTACCTCCTGCGGACACAACACCTGCCCAACTTACAAAGCTATGTCGCAACGCTTTGTCAATGACAGTCTTAGCAGGGGGTAGCTCCTCTCGTCTCGCCTCTAAACGAATTAACTGCAGTTCTATTGGCCTGGGACGGCTTTTCCGCCCTCTTTTTGTCCCTAACAAAATATTAGTCAATTCAGTGTGTATACCCGTCCATCTTTGGAAATGCTATGTGTACACATGCAGCTGATGTCCCGTTTTTCCTCCTTGGGGGGCACTAATTTGCCGCGAAGACCCACGTCTTTTCTCTGCTTTGATGTTGCTTTGAGCACGAGCCAGCGCAGCAGACTAGGCAGCAAACTAGTGTTTACGTCTGTAGCAAGCATACACAACAACGCTACACGATCGGTTGATTGGTTGAAGACCGTGTGAAACTGGTAATAGTTTGGGTTGATTGAGCTATATAGTAGTTCCTGTGGCGTGCATAGCCGAGATGTCTGTCTGGGCTAATCTCCTGCTGATATACCACTGTACACATTATATGTAAGGATGTACATGGATACATGTACAATGTACATGCAAACGTGCTGCGGCTACATGTGTTTTACGTGCATGGAGATTCGGGGCAGTCTGGCGTCTGGGGTCCTCTGGTGGTCGGTATTCATTGTTGTCTTTGACAAACTGGCATCTATCAGACCAGTGTATACACAGATAGTGTACAGGGCTCGAGGCATGCACTGCTGCGCTGTGTAAACTGGCGACAAGATGTTGGGCGGTGTTACACCCCCTATCCTGGGCCCTGGGAGTAGTGCAAGCCTTCTGCACTGTGTACATACTATAACCAGTGCAGACTGGTTTCTGAGTAAAATGACTAATAACTGGGCAGTGTTTTTTCAATTATGCACCCTCTCTTCTCCCTCTCTTCTCCCTCTCTCTCTCTCTTTCTCTCTGTCATTCTTGTCTGCTCTCTTTCTCACTTGTTAGCCACAATGTGCAACTGGGCACTATAGCTCTGGGTGTGTGTGTGTGTGTGTGTGTGGTGTTGCACAAGCCACATGAAATACCCATCATCCACACCCACTGCTATACTGAGGGACCTTTGTGACACTGTGCACCATTTCTGCCTGCCTTTACAGGCATTATGTACCCCAATTGTCTCTGTGTGTTAGGATGCCCCTCCCAATGTGGTATCCACACTCTAGCTCCAAGCACCTTTTGTACAACGGCTCAGTTGTGGTCTGAGCTGCATGTTGAGCCCTATAGGACCCCAAACAAGTCTCAAAGCAATTTGTATTAATTTCTTCAGGGGCGGTACTGTTTTCTCATATGTCCCATCATTTCACACAAGTAATCAGTCCTGGCTACACAATCCTAGGTTAGGCTCCTGGGCACTGTGAGGGGTTGGCTGCACCAATTATGGTTGCCATGACCTGCAGTACCTAAGGATTAGCTTAGGTAGCCAGAATTATGTCTCAAGTAGCCTAAAGATCTGCTCTAGACACACCAATAATAATTGGAGGGCCACTGTTATAATGTCCCCTACTGTGGAAAACTAGTGTATATCACCAGTACAGAGACACACCAGTGAAGGTAGTTAGGCACTTGGTTCCAGGAACTGTGGATATTCCTCTGTTATGTCATCTCTTCCTCTTCATGTCCTGGAATCCCAATCAACTGTGTGTGGGTAGTTATACATCTCCTGTAGCTTGTACTTGTTGTGGGTTAAAAGGACAAGTGAGGGTGAACTAAGTGCTTGGGGTAAGTGTGTTGTGTGTTTGGTGGGGTTGTACATGTAAGTGTCCACCATTTGCAGGATGTTGCCCTCTATGGGGGAGGGGGGAAAGGTCAATTGGGTGTGAATAATTGATTACTAAGAAAGTCCCTGGTATGTATAATGCATGTAGAAGTTAGGTTTCAGTTTTAAAGTGGCAGTGTGACTAAGGTGGTACCAGTAAACTTCACAGAGTATCCATGGGTGTAATATTACCGGAAGATAGGTGTATAATACATAGAGTGACTGTATATCCATTGCTCGCTGGTTCAAAGGACATTAGTATACACACGCATACCCTGCAGGAAGCTGAGACCTGTGTGTGTGTAATCGTGTCTTCCTGTCACCTAGTAAGGTTGGAATGAAACGGATTGGCTGACTGCACCTGGTCACACAAACCCTGTGTCCCAGCACTCGCAATTTGTCTACCTTCTGACGCGATTAGCCGTCAGGAATTTCATCAGCGGCGAGGCGTCTTATAATATTGATTTATTTAGGTCAACCCAGTAGACATGCATTTATGTGTAGTAACAACTTGTGCACCAGAGAGTGCAAAGAACGCAAGCATCATGGAGATATGTACGTACATAGGTATTACAACATAAGAAGAACCGTCTTTCACGTAGATAGACAACATGTGTACGGTGGAAAGGTAAATGACCTTGTTTACTGAGCTTATTTTGTGTGGACGCTACTTGCTTTTCATTTGTGTGTCTGTATAACTGTTGATGAAAAAGTGGCTGCTTATTTCACAAAGGATAGCATGTATTCATCAGTAAACATAATATGGGCACGGTATTGTCTATCTACGTAAGCATCAAATTAATCTTGTCCACTTAATCCCCACTGGCACATTTCCCAGGTTGTTTTGTCTTTTGTGTGTGTGTTTTGCCGCATTTTCTTTGTATCTTGGAACTTATTACATTCTGTGTGTGTGTACAACACACACAGCGATATCTCTGAGTGTGTCGCAAGTTTGCCGACAGTTTGTCATTTTTGTCCGTCGCGGCCCCGTACACAGGGACACCGGTGGGGTCTCGATTTGTTAGAACAAGAGCCGCGCAGTCCAAAACCCTCCACGGTAATTGATTTTGGGTCCTCTCAATCCCCCCCGACAAGGCCTGTGTTTGTATATATGTGGCGGATGTGTTGGATACTAGGAGGGCCCCAACTGTTGCCTATAATGCGTTCTTTTTGTGTTGTATTTGCGAACCCGTGACGTTCCGGTGAGTGTTGTTGGCGGGGCCCAGCGTGCTCCCATAACTCAGTTAGCTATTCAATGATGCTGGGAAAACATGAGCGGAATGCAGCGGAATTAGACGGTGCATAATCTGATAGTCTATTGTAGGGGAGCCAATCTGACCATTTCAAAGCGACCGCACCACACCAAACACTCTTGCGTTTTATTGACACATGATATGGCACAGATAGTTTGTCTGAGCTGTATTCCTGTAGCAGGGAACTGTGCGATACTGTGTTTGTGTATATTTCGGTAGCCACAAACATTTGCTTACATTCTGCCCTCAGTCTCCATGCCCTAGAGCACTTCAGGTGCTACCATATAATTCTGCATAACACGCACACACAGTGTATGCCTGTGCTAGGGTTTAGGTGTGGTTATTGCCAACGGCGTTTACTTTTCATTTCTGAAGTCATCAGACCCTCTGTACAATTTTCGTGTCTGTTTTAAAACCATGCATTTCAATACACGGTTTGTTGCGTGCAACGATTGGTGTAGGTACTATAATACACCAGAGCCTGTGATTGAGAAACAATTAGAGGAGGATTCCCTTTTTCCATACATGCTCATCGGGGAGCGATGTTGTCGCGTTAGGGGATCGTGTGGGCATACTGCTCTGCAGCACATAACCTGGCTGTTTTCGTTTTCTGGCCGGTGTATTGACGACCAAAACCAGGGACCTCCATGTTTCTCTAATTCATTTGGCTCGTTGTGGAATTGGGCCATAGATTCGACCGCTATTGCATTGTGTGAGCGGCTGTTGTCTTGGCCTCGTGAGCACGGCCGTGGACACAACGCACAGATGGTTCCCTGAATGGGATTACCTACCAATATGGCCTTCTCGTGAAAAATCTCCGACCGCATGCTCAACTTGTGACTTAAGCTGACTGACGTACACGTGTATAATATGTATGTAGACGCATTGCGTTTGAAAACCGTGGGCAAACTTATGCAGAGCGGAACTTTTACAAGCTCTCTCGCATGGTATCAGACCTGGTTCACATTGGTGACTAGTTTTGTTAGGTGAATGGTGCATTGGGGGTGATTGGAGTAGCTACATGTGTAGTTGTGAGGTTAGGGAAAAACACTGAACGAGTCAAGACAACTGTGGTGGAAATAGTACGAAAGTTTTGAGATTCACAGCTGTCTCTGAAAGCTGTGCAGTGTCAATTCCGAGAAAGCGGTGGTGGTGCACACACACACAACAATAACAACAACAGTGTAACGTAAACAGTGTCCCTGTCGCGAGACACGACACCGGCGTGCCATGCTGTGTGCGGCCTAATTGCATTGAGGTGGCAAATTTAGCTCGGCCTTGGGGGAATATGGAACAGGCTCTATGCTCCACGCTATAACCAGTTTAGCAGCCGGACTTGGATTACTCAATTACTGGTTTTGAGCACCATCAAGATTGTCCTTCTGAACTTATTCTGTGACCCTGGTGGGGGGTGTGGGTCCTTTAGAGCTTATTGGAGGGCATTAGATTATTGTATCTGAGCATTGTGGTGTTTTCTGTCCAGATTAGAGGGGTTGTTCCACTGCATATCCTTTGTAATTTAGTATGTCAGCATTGGAACTTGGAAAATATGCCCATCGTGGATTAGCCCATAAACGTGTAGTGCTGATACAGTGCCAATCTTGGGCTGCCGTGTTGTGTGAAGTGGCAGAAATAAGGTACTGGCAGACAGACATACAAACCAAGTACTGCAACCATCGCTGCGCATGCGTATGTGTGTGTGTGTGTGTGTGTGCATGCCGAGTGTTGAAATTGATCGCATGGAGGTGGTGCTAAACCCCTCCCCCTGTGTACAACAGACCCATCCTTAGAGACTTACTGGCTGGCTACTATATACATAGTTACCACACAAACTGTGCGACTAGCTACTACACCTATTGCGACGATGTCAATACTCGAATGATTGTCATTCCTTGCTTCTTCTCTTACAGTTTGTATTACTTTCCATACACCCAGTGAACATCTGGATACATATATCCCATCCCCCCTGTGGATATATTATTACTGGTGGGAGGGGTACACTGTTCAATAAAGTGCCTTGATCATAGGGTCATAAATAATTTGGAGGAGGAGGGGGGGGCACATGTTTGTTGTTTGATGACTGAAAATTATTATTTTGCCTCCCTCCACAGAATTCTACTGGCTTCATAAAGACCAAATCCTACATAAAGACCCCTGACAGACCCTAAGTAACCTCCTTTGCTGGCTAAGACATGAATTTAGGTGACCGTCTCAACAATCTTTTGACGATAATTTCAACGGTGGCACTAGTGTTTGCCTCCGTCCGTGCCAACAGCCTCCTCTGCTGGTCTAATCAATGTGGGAACGGTAACGACTGGTGTATCGAAACGTGTCCCCACGGCGAAGAGAGCAGGCAGATATCGTGCCTTGCGCAATACCGCCGTCTCATAAACGGGACGGACATTGCGTCGTATTTCGGGTGTCACCATGCCACCGTCCCCTGCTCCCACGAGTGTGTCCCCTCGGAGGAGTTGAGTCACAGCTTCTTTTGTTGCTGTTCAGGAGATCTCTGCAACTCTATACCTGCTCTCACCCCGACTGGTGACACGATAACTCCACCCACCAACCCTTCAGACCCACCTACCGTCGACCCTCACGACAGTACGTTGACATCCACAACACTTATTCTTCCCCTGCCCCCCCCCCCCCCCTCTCCTTCTCCCTTTCTCTCTGTGTAGCTATGAATATCAATAAAAGCATGCCCCTCACAAGATTAAGACACTTAGAGAGAGGCCGGCTTAACATTTCACATACACGTGCCTTTGAGTGTGTTCTGTGTTTTGTCCCTGCCCTTTATGCCGTATTCGTAGAGTTCATTTCCAAACTAAACATACATTATTACGCAGCGCATACTTCGTACCACGTGTAATACATATGCAATGCACACCAATGTATGTACTACATTATGAAATTACAAGTACATGCAGGTGTTTGCAAAGGAACACATTGTATGATCCTTCCAGAAGTGTATTATGTGCCGCATGATACTCCAATACAACGTATGCGGCTGGTATTATGCCAAGTCCTCATTTGTTCCCAATCACGCAATTCACGGCTTCAAAGGCAGCGGGTATAGGCCCGTCCGTGCATCCATTCGTGGGGCTGATAGCCCTGGCATACGGAGTCTAACTGCCAACCAGGAAAGCCCACGGGCTGTTTTCACTCGGGGGAACGCTGCTGCACGCGTCGTTAGATCCCTGCATTGAATGAGCCGCCACTTACTTCTGGCCCCAGTGTTCACATTGGAGCTGTGCATGTACATACATACATACATACATACATACATACATACGTACGTATGTACATCAGTCGAGCTATATAGTATCCAGTTAAGCAGTGATACACTTTTAAGGGGGGAAGAAACTAATCGAAACCACAGGAGCCTGCAAAAATGGTAGCTGGCGACGAGGAAGCAAGCGTCTCTAGCAGTCTGGTCCTCTGGTGTCCAATCTCTACACACTAATACACTAAACTGCTGATGTCAAGGGGGAGAGTTTCCCCTCTCCTGAAAAGCCCTAATATGTATGTGTGAGTGACGGTTGAGTCGACAAAGGAAGGCATGCGCCTGTCCTGGGTGGGACTTGAACCCCCGCAAAACTGTCTAGGCATGTAAATTGAATTATCCAGCCACGAAAACCGAAGCAATTCCAGTGTACCTCACAAACTTTTATGTCCTTCCTCTGTACTTGTCTCAAATTACTTGCCATAGGATATTGCACCATATCCCAGAGTAGGACAGGCATGTAAATGCATCTGAGGTGACTGGATTATTGTATATGTATGAACAGTGGTGGACCCACCCTGCAAATTTCATGCAATGTTACCCTCTGTTGTACAACTGAACCCTTATATCATTGAGTGGTGACAATAAAGTAATGTGGTATACATAGGTACTGTAGCGTCAAAGGTGGGTTGAGACTGACAAAGGGAAGTATGGGAGGATATGGTGTCTATGACCGCATGCCTTTCTCACACGAACAACTCCCACTATGTTACATACAATGACTGAAACACTACAATGTACGTGCATGCTCATATACAGTGTGTAACATAAATGCCCCTACGTATGTGCCGTAAGAAACAAGTGAACTCCCAGCATTCCTGGCATTGCAATGGAGAGTGTTGTTTGTATAATACTGGCCACACACTTGAGCCGTAATGGGGCACAGGGAGATCATGTTACTGTAGTCCTCTCTGAAGCTCTTGCGCCCATCGATAGTAATCCCAGTGGGTGTAGCTACTATTGTGTACACTGTTCATTTCTCCAGTCTCTTTCATGCAGCTTTGCCTAGTTTTACGGTTCGAGTCCCACCATAAACACCTCTTTTCTCAAGTTTTGTTCCGGATGTGTATTGCTTATAGATTCCTGTTATGTAATAGCACGTAATAATGATAGTCTTCTGATGCGCTGCTTGTATACATACAAACCAAATTGAGTTTGTCTGTGTTTATAGATAAACATGTACTTTGAAGTGTGACGCTCTTGAACCCTTAAGTGTACAAAGACAGACAGCCAGCCACCTTTACTTTAGTGCCGTGTGCATATGTATGCATTGCACCGTACTGTGTTACATAATATTTATATTTACACTTGACTCGCATCGTTGGTATGTGTAAAAAGGGTTGGGGACGCTTTTAGGCACTCTTACATTCGTTTAGCTGCACATGTTGTTTTCATAGTATTCATGGTTCAGTATTACTCTCTCTCTCTCTCCTTCCCTCCCTCCCTCCCTCCCTCCCTCCCTTCCTCCCTCCCTCCCCCCTCCCTCCCTCCCTCAGATGTACTAGCATGTGAAGAGTACACATGTGGAGAAGACTCTAACGAGTGTTACTATGGCTACCAGGAATGCCCCCCTGGAGATAATTCCTTCTGTATGGTAAGAAGTCAAATGCAGCTGTCATTAAAGAGACATAAATGATTTTTCACAGCTCCTATGTAAATCGAAATAGAAAGCTATACCTTGGTGTGCATGTTGAAAAAATATAGTTCACCTTTAGTGTTGTCTTGGGTGTTGTCGATTCTTTGCTCTTGCCTTTCTTTCGATTCCGATTTCCTGTTACGAAACCCTCCCTTCCAGGCAAACTACCATTACAATACCTCGATACAAAAGTACCAGCTGGCGAAAAAGAACTGTACCACGGTCACGGAAGTGGGCTGGTGCCGGGAAGACTGCCACATCAAGACGGAGTTCAACGGCGACCAGTTCTGCTGCTGCTCCGGAGACCTGTGCAACCAGAACGTCACCTTTTCTCACCCCGGCAAAGTTGACAACATGAGTAAGTCTGCTGCCACCAACTGCGTTTATTTACTGGCGAGCAAAGTGAGCCTGCCTAGTCATCTGAATTTTTTAACTGACTGATGTCATTGTGCCATGACATGCACGCTGGCATCACTCATGAATCAGCATCTATTTCATCTTCCTCTCACAGTTGTAGATCCTTGTGAAGGTCTTGGTTGCCATCATTCGTGCATCGTTCACGAGGGGCCCCTCAATGTTACTGTGATTATGGCCACGTTCTCTCAGAAGACGGGAAATCCTGTTTCGGTGAGTCTGCAATCACACAAATCCAATAATAACCCCTCACTATGGCGCATTCATTAACTTACCAGCACATTGTAGTAATGATAGTTGGAAACTTTCAAATAGTTTTGTCAGCAAAGACCATTTGCACAGCAGTATAAGCAAAACCTTTCTCCCCGATATTCTGCATATCGAACGGTAAACACTTCTCCCTCGAAAACTCTCTCTTCCTCCCCCCTCTCTCTCTCTCTCTCCTCTAAGATCTGGATGAATGCAAGCTGAACAACGGGAGCTGTGAGGACTGCATCAATGACATTGGTACTGGACACCACTGCGGCTGCCCCACTCACCAGAAGCTCTCTGACGACGGAATACACTGCGAAGGTCAGTTTGCTATGAGCCTCCCTACTACGGTACCATACAGTGGAACCCCTCTCTAAGGACACCCCTGATAACTATGGTGACACCTCTTAGTATGCGTTCAGCTTTTCTTTCCCAATAAAAGTTCTTTTTTTCCAACACCTGAAAAAACTATTTCTTCTGTACCATTGGTGTCCGAATTAGAGAGGTTCCACTGTTTACATACTTCGCACCAAATTACATTAAAACAAAATGTAAAAAAAAAAAAAAGGTATGTGGTGAGTATAATCACGCGTGAGTGTGGTTCAAAGGACATGTGCCTGTGAGCTCACTTGCCAAAAATGCATGTCACTCAATTCATAAAAATTGTATTGTACTATATACTGGCAAACAAACGGTAAAACCGTCCTTTTGATCTTTGTTAAATCGGACAAATCTCGTGGTTGGCAGAGGAAGTGAGCGTGTCTAGTCAATTCCAACGGCATTTCCATATCACTAGGTATCGTAGTACAGGGACGACAATGTCCAGCATCATGCCCATACATTTGTGAAAACCAGTTAGCAACGCTTTTACCAATGTCTGTGGTCGCGATGTTAAACGCTGTAGGACAAAGTAATCCATTTGTAAAGCACGTTTGTAATACATGTACACCTCACCCTCCCATGGTCACCTCTCATGGTCACCTCCCATGGTCACCTCTCATGGTCACTCTCATGGTCACCTCCAGATACCGGTCTCATTTGCCACCACCTCGCCTGCAATATCACTGGCATCAGGTGCTCCGAGGACCACTACGAGAACCAATATTGCGACGAGGCCTACGACGACCCTGCAACTAACGCCAACCACGATAACCACCATTGTCAGGTATGATAACATACGTATGTATGTACATATACCACTACACCAGGTGGCAGGGAATTTTGTGAGCACTCAAATTTTCATCAACACTCTAACATTCCGTAATCTTGTCTTCAGTGCCAGTACATATGTATATGTACGTATGTACGTGTGTAACTGTAATATATAGATTCTTGACTCATGAACAGAAGTTGGTATCACTGCTAACTATCTGAAGTTGAACCTCTCTCTAAGGATATCCCTGAAATGATGATGATAATTAAAAACGCTTTCCTCTCCCCCAACAACAGTTCTTCCAAACTCAAAATAGCTAACCCCTGAAATGAGGACACCCCTCTAATAAAAACACTTTCCTCTGTCCTTTTGGTGTCACACGTACAAGGTTAAAATATACATCAGTTTCGCACAAAATGAAATAATGTTGTTCCTCTACAGGCCACATACAAGCTTCGCGACGACGGTATTTTCGAACCACGACTCCTGAGCTGTTTTTCCGGTGACTTTAAGTGCACAGACGACACCCAGTGCGTCCTGGACCTCGTGCAGCCGGAGAGAAGCATTTACTACTGCTGCTGCAAGACAAACTACTGCAACGGACACGGAGTAATTGTCTTTCCGTCCGTGACTCCTCCGGATGGTGTGACAGATACACGCACCGACAATAGTGGGACTAGTGCTTCGTCCAGTAGCACTCCTGTGCCCTCACCGACCGCCACTGGTAGAGTTTTATACGACTACGCATTGTGTATTGTGATTGGCGAGTGGAGCGTACGGCGGGTACGGGCACTGCACGTACCGTAATGTTTACGTGATTCTAAGTACGATTGAATAATTGAAAGTGCTTGCTTTGCTCGCCAAAAATCTGTTCCTAGTTTTAGTAGTGGGGGTTTCGGCTAAAAGTAATGTCGTTTTCTGCCTCTTTCCCCTCTCTCCTCTCTTCTCCTCTCTTGACATCTTTTTCACTACCTTCACTCCGCCCTCTCCTCCTCCGCCCATTTCTTTGTCCTTTTTCCCTCCCTCTCCTCCTCTCCTCCCCTCAGCCCCTCTCAACCAGTCCTCAGACCAGAGTACTGACGACTCTCGTAGCCAACTCATCTTCATCGTCGTCGTCATTCTGGCCCTGCTCGTCCTGATCCCCGTCGTAGCTGCCGGCATCGGCTGCATCTGCTACATGTACTGGAGCGGGACCATCCACCCCAACAAGAACGACCAGATCTACTGTAAGCCATCCAACATTAGTGAAACATGAAAATCTCAAATGTATATATGGGCATAATGCAGGACAACCTGTGTCACCCCTATACACTAAGTGCTACCGTACTTAGTGGTATACCCTTAGTCCATGCACTCACACAAGACCAGTTCTAAATGGCTGCGTTTCACGACCATAAAACACAAATTTCCCTCAAATTTTTTTAATCTCGTAAGTGTTCAACATGCTGCACTCCAGCCAACATATTACGAAAGTTTTTACAAACTTTTATTCACGAAAGTTTTTACGAAGCTTGTAAGCAATTCAAGGGAGGTTTTTTGCCCCAACAGTATATACAGTCCTCCTTTACGCTGATAGCAGACATTTTCTTACTCCGTCACTCCCTCCCCTCTCCCTCCCTCTCTCATTAGCGCCGCAAGAGCAGGAGGGACTCATCTCACGCAGTCCAGACGTGAGCTTCCAGAACCTCACCTTCATAGACAAGGTGGGGCAGGGTCGCTTCGCGGCGGTCTATCGGGCCAAGAACGTGGAGGCTGAGGTGGCCGTGAAGGTCTTTCCCAACACTCAGCTGAGTCGAGACTCGTGGACGCGCGAGTGCGACATCTACACCACTCCTGAGCTGGAACACAAGTACATTCTCGGCTTCAGGTGCAGTGTAATACCAATATGCCAGAGTCGTGTATAATTACACATCTGTTACGTACATATGTGGCTGAGTTTAACTCGGTTCTCTGTGGCGTACGAGGTACCGAATCACCTATGTACGTACATATAGTCAGCAAGTCCACTCTGAACCCTTGAATTTGGAGTGTTTTAGAGAGAAAGAGGGGACTGTTCCCAAAAGTAAAAGGCTTTCTCTCCCCCTCCCTCTCCTTCTTCCCCCTCCTCCCTCTCCTTCTTCCTCCCTCTCCTTCTTCCTCCCTCCCGATCTCCTCCTTCTCCCTCTCGCCGTACCTTTTCTCTCCAACAGAGGTAGTTTGGAGAAGGGGTCAGAGCTGTGGATCGTGTCAGACTACTACTCTCTCGGTTCGCTCCACGACCTCCTCAAGAAACAGACCCTCACTCTCAGACGGTTCTGTGATCTGGCTGAGTCAGCCGCAATCGGTAAGACCTCTTTCCATTAATACTCTATATGTATAATTATATACACCTCAAAGACCGTAAAAGATGTTGTAGAATTCTCTATGCATAATTATACCATAAAGATATTCGGTTGTAGAATGACCTTAGGCTAACAAACGAGGAACGAAGAAGATACCGTAATAGACTAAAAATATTTCTCAAAAAACGAGCTATGGCTATATAACGTACATATGCCCAAAGTTAGAGAAACAAGTGATGGTTGTGGTTGCTGAAAAACTCTGTCAAATAGACAAATATCCTCGCAGGTATGGACATACATTTAGTGTGTCCTTCTGTGCCCACCAAAATGGAGTGTTCGTTCCCACCCTACAACCATTATGGCATATACATGTATTAATAGGTCTACTACTGTATTACTGTACCTATAGGTCTGGCTCACCTCCACGACCAGAGAATAGTGGACGGAGTCACCAAGAAACCGTCCATCGCTCACAGAGACCTCAAGAGCAAAAACGTTCTCATACGGAACAACTTCACCTGCGTCATCAGCGACTTTGGCCTCGCCGTCAAGTTTCTCAGCGAGGAGACAAGTACAGATGCTCACGGACAGGTGTGCGAGCGTAATTTGTCACCCAATTTACAGAGCCTCTCGCAGTTTTGCTGTGTGCTGCATGCTATATACCTACACTTAATTGTAGTGTTTGTGTGTTTAGCGGTGAAAAAAACTTAAACAAGAAAAATGAAAAAATGACCGATTTGCAAGACTATAATACCTTTACATGATCTTGGGAGTCCACCCTTTTTTACAAACTTTTTCTTTAAGATCATGGTGAAATTTTGACCCCCTCAGACAATTTTCGAGTAGTTAACTCGCCGTGGAGCATTCGTAGTTTATCTTAGGTCGCTAAAACCCCACCCCATTGTCCCGACCACCAACCCTTCGTTTTCTTGAGTAATTCTTCTTTAGCCTCTAATTTGCAAAACTAGCAGTGACGCTATAGTGTGTGGGGAGTCACAGTGAGTAGCTACGAAGCAAACAGTGCGGCTGAAAGGCAAGCAGTGTCAGCTAGTGATGAGTGGCTTTCTCTATCTGTGCAGAGAGATTTGCAGCTGGCCTCTGTTGTTTTTTCAGATGGTGTGCTAGCTTTTCTTATGCTTTGTTATTTTGCCTTGATCTTACTCTCTCTCTCCCCTCCCCTCCCCTCTCTCCCTCTTCCCCTTACTATCCTCTCTCTCCCTTCTCTCTCCCTCCTCCCTCCTCTTTCTTCCTCCTCTCTTTCCCATTCCACCTCTCCCTCATCTCCCTCCCCCCTTCCTCCATTTCTCTCTCTCTCTCCTCATCCTCAGGTTGGTACCAGTCGTTATATGGCCCCTGAAGTCCTCGAGGGAGCCATCAGTTTCCAGAGAGAGGCTTACCTCAGGATCGACGTCTATGCCTTTGCTCTCATTCTGTGGGAACTGGCATCACGTACAAACCTCACCAACAGTAAGTCAACCCCCCTCTCATAAGCTGCACTTCCATGTTACTGCTGTATTCGACAGTATTACGTACACTGATTGTATGTACATAATTCAACTCTGTGTATGTATGTAAAGACTTACATACGCGTTACATGTGAGAATAGTCAACTGAGGGAGAATGTGTTTACAATGGTAGTATCTGGGGTTTTGCGTCTATTGAAAGCAAGGCCTATATAGTAGAACGGATGAGTGAATGAGTGTAGTTCCTGACGTTGTACAATATATTATTATAGTAAAAGTAAAGGTTTAAAGTTCTGAGAGAAGATATCAGTGTATACTGCCATTGATTTTTGCTGGTGCGTGTCAAAGTTTTACTAATAGTGTCTACTTAAATTAAAGTACCGGACACTTACTATAACAATGGAAGGAGTAAATTGTGTTATATTGATGCATGCTATTGTATAATTTGCAAAGAGGAAAAGGAGCGGGGAAACTCGCCTAGGAACATTACTGACTTGCCTCGTGGATGCTAACTTGATGGGTGGCCTACTCTACTCCAGACTGCCCTCACCGGCATGGGGAAACACTAGACTCGTCCTCCTGATAGGCCAGCTCCATCTCGGAGGATCTACAACTGGTTTTGACAGGCTGTTGCCTTTGCCTTGGCCACAGATATGCCTCTGGTGTGTGTCCTGCTTATCAGGGCCCTGGCCGCCGGGCATCCATGAGGCCTCTCTCAGGGCGACTGGCTGAGCTGGTCACCAATTGACTGCTAGGAAACATTACACCTCCATGAGCTTGCAGCGCCATACTGAGTGTGTTACTTTGGCTTTTGGAGGTCGCTCCAGCATGCTTTCGTTGATTCTATTCCAGCGATCTGTTATTCCAATCACATTAACCACTCAACCGTTGATTTTACGTAAAGAGACAAGTACACGAGTTACACGCGCACAAACGTTGAAAACAAAAAGGACGCATGCTGCATGCACAACGCTGTACGTGTGTAAATACCTCTTTTCGGGATCGATAGTGTTAGATCACACTTTGCATGCCTGAAAACACAGAGATGTTTTGAATGGTTATGCACATCGACTCTTGTACGAAAGCAACCATGCACGCAATGACCAAAACAGTGCACGGATCGACTTGGCCGCACACTGCTGATGCTCACACAGGGATAACACACTGTTTTACGTACCCGCTACAGGGGTCATAAATCGCGCACACTGTGTGGTTCCCGTGGTTGCGTGTGTCTATACGAACGCCTGTCCACTTAAAGGAGTATGCGAGGAATGCATGCGAGTGTTGACTGTCACTCACAAATCTTCCGTCTCCCCCCCAGACTCCCAGAATCGGTTCCCAACCTCCCCCAGACGATTAGGAGAGGTGGGAGAGGGAAAGAGAGAGAGAGAGGGGGGAAAGGGAGGACCACCCAACACTTGGGTGTCCACTTGGGGGTGGGGGGTAGAGGGAGCGCTACTGAATTCTTCCCTCCACGTTTGTCTATGTGGCAGCGTACGTGGTGACACCGTGGATGTTAGAGTGGTGGTCAATGAGTCGTGAATTTGCCTGTTCTGCAGACAATGGCGCCTTCCAGAGCCTTCGACAATGGTTTTTTATTCAGGCTGAGGGTCCTCGGTGTGTGTGTGTGTGTGGCCTGCCGTCGAGAGTTGTATACCTCATTGTGTGGCTCAAACTTGACACTACGCTTCCACTCTACCTCCGTAGAAAGAAAAGTATTCGAGTTACTACCTACGATACACACCTGTTCCAGATGCTTTTGGAGTATCATATTTGAGAAGAGAGTGAGAGTAGCTACATAGCTAGTTTGTGAGCTGGTAGTTGTAACCACAAAACAAAAGGACCACTGGCCTTCTCTGAAAGGCACTACTCTAGAGCTACTAGTAATATGCCCTCAAAGACTATAGTGTGTACATACCTTTGGCCTCAAGTGGCGTTCAATTAATACACACTGTAGTCACGCTCTCGGGAAAAGTGGGCAGTTACTTTACTGAAAGAAGCAGGCTCATTCTGCACCAGAACAAATCTTCCACGGCCTCAGCTCCTAAGATTAACATGCTGTTCTAATACGAGAAGGATTTTTCGAAAAGTTATGTGACTAACAAATGGGTCCAGCACAGAACAAACTTCCTGTCGCATTGCTGGGATTTTTCCCACCTCGCCTGGCGCTGTATATACTCTGCCCGACTCCTCCGTAGCAAAGTCCCCTGCTCTGAGCCCATGGAGCGTGGCGGCTCAGTTTCTATTGCCCTGGAACCAAGAGGGGGGAGAGCGGGTCAAACACGCGAGACTCGTGCGTATTGCGGCGCCGGCGCCTGTGTTACTGTCCGTCCGCGGCGCTATGCCCTGTCCGATGTGAATCGATTCCACAGTCGATTGAACAGGCAGTGGTCCTGTGTGCGTTCTCATGGTGTTGTGACCAGAGATGTTTAGACAACATGCTCTATTTCATTGGCCCCCTACTACCTTTCCTTATGTCTCCCTCCTTTTCCCCTTATCCCTTACTCACTTTTCCTCCTCTTCCCCCTCATGTGGTTATGCCTCTCACATTCTTCTCTCTCTCTTCCTCCTCCCTCTCCTTCTTCTCTTTCTTGCTGCAGGTCAAATGAAGCAGTACAGTCCTCCATTTGATGAGTTTGTCTCTCCCAGTCCATCCATTGAAGAGATGCGAGAGATTGTCGTCAGTCAGTTCAAGCGGCCAACGATCGCCAAGGGATTCACAACAAGTGGAGTAAGTCTCTCTCTCTCTCTCTCTCTCTCTCTCTCTCCTAATTCTCAATAAATGTTAACGTCAGTTATCCTCTAACCCTCCCCAACCTGGCCTGTTTTACACACCAGTACACCCCATATGCTCTTATCACACGTGTGTACCAGCTGTTTTTCCAGCACGCTTGCTTATCAAACCCTCACCTTTTTCCCTTCCCGCCAGAATGCCCTCTCTGGGCAGTTGGCGGGGAAACGCTGCTCCCTATCAACACTGTATGTGTTACTGTGTACATTTAGATAGGCCGAACACACGCACGCATTATGTAGGATGTGTTCCACAGTGAAGGGAGGACAGTGAGTGCTCCCAGTAGTGGTGTATATAGATATTTCGGGGGCCAGACAACAGGAACTTCTCAAGTAGTATTATGTCAATAGCTATAAGGCACTGCATGTGCGTTGTGGATTAGTAATGTTAAGATGTAGGGTTTAGGGGTTAAATATGTACTGCTATGTACTAAGCTTGGTCTCTGAAAGGAGATTGAAGGCCGTAGAATCAAAGATTGCTGGAAAACCCATTTCACAGCCTATATTCCTACAAGACCGCATGTAGCATAGATAGCGTCAAATATTAGTATTATAGCCAAGATAGCAGGGCATTGGGACACTCATGTGCTTTGAATTCTCTAGATCACATTTGGACATTGACCTTTATACGGAAACGGTTCAAAGGTTGAATAATGTACATACAGTATAGCACCAGACGGAAAGAAGTTTCCCTTATAGAGAGGTGCCCTTTATGTAGAGTGTCCTGTATTAGGTGTTCTTTATTTAGAGTGTCCATATACGAGGTTCCACTCAACGTAAATTTCACGGCTATTTAGCACTGGAGCATAAAAAAGGAAAGAGGAGAGGAAGAAGGTAGAATCAATAACAAGCCCATCGGCTTTGACTGCGACGGCGAAAGACTTGTAGATCCGAGGGCAGACTCTGGGTGTCCTGTTGTTAGTCTCCTCACGCTCTGTTTGCCAGCATACACTTCTTGTTAGATCCCAGCTGGATAGCTATTGTAGCAGTGTGTCGTAATGCTTTGTTTGACCGGTGGTGTGTGTGTTTGCCCAAGACAAATGATAAACTGGAGTTTGTACAAATGGTTGGCCGTGTTGGTGATAGGAGATAAGGCTTTATGTATGTATAACAAATCACATGAAGTCTAAGGAACTCGGGCTAGGATTTCCAGCTGTTTCCTACATAAATTACTTGTCAGCCTTATATCCGCCATATTAACAATTTCCACACTTTGTGTTGGCGACAGACCTGCCCGTTTGCTTAGTGAAGAACACTACAGTGTGAAAAGTGGTCTGTACGTGTTAGTCACGCTCAAGACCACCTGTCAGATGTAGTCATGCATGAAAAGCCTGGAGAATAGTTGTGTATGTGTCGTGCTTCATTTGTATGCAATCCCCGGAGGAGAAATCACGGGATCTGTGCATGTGTGCGAGTTTTGGGTGGTTGGATATTGCATACGTGTGTGCAATTATCCCAAGAAGGGTTGATAGCGTTGATAGTTACTAAAGTTGGTTTTGCCACAAAGGTGTGTTATGTTTGGAGATTCGACTGATTCCTGTGGCCATAATGCAAGATGAGACCCTCGCAATACACATAATGTCTAATAATAGCAAGTCTTATGTTGTATATACCATTGGTCCATCTATTTACTTCACTCCCCCCTCTCCCTCTCTGCACCAGGAGTACGACAGTATTCGGGATACTATTGAAAGAAAGCTGGGACCAGGAACCAGAGGCCCGACTCTCTGCCCAGTGCATAGCCGAGAGAATCCGCATGTTCAAACTCTCGAAATTCGGCTCCAAAGACTCCGGACTCACCGAAACAGACACCCCGACTGACCTCACGTGTAACTCCGAGTCCATGGACTCCCAATTAGCGCCCACCACCCCGAGCCTCTCGTCCAGTCGCACAATGTCCCCCATGACCTCAAAGAACTGCATGCTCGACAGTGGTACGGAGAGTCTCGGGATTTACCCGGGGCAAGCTTTCTCCACGGAAACCGTCCGTCTCGGAGGGACCAACTCCAGCAACTCGAGTTTTCTGCTGTCGTCGCGAAGTCGCGGGAGCGGACAGTTCAATCCCCCGCACCACCACTTTTGTGGAGGAGGTCTTTCGAGGTGCGGCCATCACCACCACCATCACCACACCGCCTTTTCCAACCGCGCAATGTACAACATACACTCCACGGAAACAACCGTCTGAATAATTATATTTAAACTGCAATACAACAACCTCCTCTCCCCAATTCTTTGAATGTTAATTCCCTATCTTTAAAAATTCATCACGTATGTCCAATGCAGCCCTGTCTCTGTCTGTCGTGTGATTGTGACAATTCCAGTCTCAAACGTGAATCAACCATCATCTGATTATTACGACATTCCCCCCGTCCGCTGCGCATTCTACAGTTCCCAGTTATCCCAACATACATACATCCTTCTGCAGACAGTAAATATACTACTTTGTGCTTCTTTCCCTCCCCCCACTCACTATCTCTCCCTTCTTTTCTTTTCCCTTTAATTAATGTTAACTTTCAACCGAAACGACCGAATTAAAGTGACTTTATTTCGTTGGCACCCACATGCACTTATGATTGGACCTAATAATAATAATGTGATGACAAAGATCTATATTATCCTCATCTTTCATTTCATTGACAATGACTCAGATACTAAAGATTTTCTTATCTGTCTTATCTCAGATTTTAGTGTGTGCTTGGTTTTGTCCGTCTTTCTAATTGTGTAAAAGATTTTATACTAAATTATTATCTAACCGCTTGTTTGTTTTGAAATGTTATATATCATTGCTATAACCTATTATGCTGCTGTTTGTGTGTGCATTCTATAACAGTTCATATTTTACCTTCGGTGACAAGCGCAGTTTTGTGCGGGTGCGCGCGCATGATTGTGCGTATATACGCATGCGCATTAGGTTCCACGATACGAAGATCGCGCAGCGAGCCGCTTCGCTGCAGGGTGTATATAACCATCGCCATTGAAGTGCAACGAACACTCAATTCACCGTGCGAGCCTCGTGAGCTTCTTCGCTTCTTCTCTCGCAAGACACAAAATCGCAGCTTTCGCCAAGAGGACAGTGGAAGAAAACGCAGTAGTGCAGAACTTGCACACTCTCCCGCGTACCGGCAGCCCGGCCCAAATCACTTATCGCTCCAAGCGAACACACTTCAAACGACTCACCAGATGGACGTAACGGCCTCAGACATGGGGAAAGGTTGCAACGGCCAAGGCGGCGTCAACCAACTCGGCGGACTGTTTGTAAACGGCCGCCCACTCCCCGAACCCATTCGGCGGAAGATTGTGGAGCTGTCCCATGGCGGAGTCCGTCCGTGCGACATTAGCCGCCAGCTCCGGGTCTCGCACGGCTGCGTGAGCAAGATCCTGGGGAGGTGAGGCTCAGGAGAGTGGTAGATTGTGTTTGTAGTGTCTAAGCGGTCCGCAGCGCAACTTTCGCGGCGGGGTGAGATTGGTAAGCGTTGGTAACAGTGCGTGTGGTATGGCCGCCGTATAGCCCTGTTGTGAAATTCTGTGGTCGTGCAGGTATCTTGCTTGCGTGTGTAACTGAGCCAAGGATGTGGTATGATCCCAGTATGTTCTCTAATTTTGCACGGCTTGCTGGACCCTAAACCACAAGCTCCACATCTGTGAAAGTTTGATCCTCCCCCTCTTCTATCTATCTAGATATTTTGAGACGGGGTCAATCAAGCCTGGTGTTATAGGCGGGAGTAAACCCAAAGTTGCCACGCCAAAGGTGGTGACAAAGATCGAAGAATACAAACAAGAAAATCCGAGCATTTTCGCCTGGGAAATCCGCGACAGGCTCCTCCAGGAGAACGTCTGTGACAAGAACAGTGTTCCGTCTGTCAGCTCCATAAACAGGATCGTCCGCACGAGAGCGCAGCAGAGGCAGAAGGTGATGCACGAGAAGGTCGGACTCACCCACTCGCACGTGTTTCAGCCCGAGCCGGGATCACTGCCCATCATTCACGGGGATTTCATCCCGAGCAGCTCGAGCATGAGTTTCATGGCGCCGCACTACTCCCAGCTGTCTGCCACGCAGGGTCTTCATCTCCAGCAGCAGCCGTTTTTTGCTCCACTCCCGAACCACCATCCCGGCTCTCGGCTCGCTTCTCAGTTTGCTCACGCTCCTCTGGAGGCTGGTGGGTTCATGACAGCTGCCGCAACGGGCGGGTGTCTGCAGCCTTACGCTGCTCACCACTCCATTGAGACATCCTCATACGCACCAGGGACCGGTGGGTCGGCTCAGAAACCAGCTCTACCCGCACAGCACTTGACTTACCCAGTGTCGAGTGCGAATTCCCCACCGCAGAGGCCTTACTATCAACAGCCGGGCACGAGTCACCTCCCCTCTTTGAGCCCGACTGGGATTCAGCCTGAGAGTAGCATGCCGCCCGGGGCCAGTTGCAGCTCAAACGTGAGCAGTCCAATTGCCGGGGAGTCAGTTTACCAGCAGACGACCGAAGCCTCTGTTGCCATCGATTCGGCCAATGCTCCTTCCCCCAACATGCCGCTCAACACCAGCGATCATGCCGCAATGATGTCGCGCAGCAACTCTGAAGAAGGGCTCACCACCAACGGCCATGGCAACACGAACGGAGAGCAAGTCGAAGGTACGCTTACTAAGTGTGTGTGTGTGTCACAAATTCAAAACTCCGGGTAAAAATGTAGTAGCGGGTAATTCTAAACCCTCTTTCTATTTGCTTAGTTTTGCATGTTTCAACAGGCTTCAATAGCTTGAGCACCGATCTATAAAGAGAGTCTGATGATAGTTAGCTAGAATCCCCACTTGAAGTATCTTGCTTTACCCTTTAACTGACAGTGCACCATTGTACAGACAGAGCTCACTGCAGTCTTTAAAACTAGTGTTGGTGATAAGTGAAACTGCCAACCCACAGTCACAGTGTGTATCATGCCTATAGATGTAGGAGGCACTCACTGTAGTATGGCAGATCCAATACAGTTACTTCACACGAGTTACTGTGTGAGATGTTGTGCCTGGAGTAACCTCCCAGCCCTTACTCACTGATACACTCCCCCAGACGCCTATCTTTCATAGTCATCTCTTAGTTCATCTCCCACCTGGGAGTTTGGTGGAGCGCTGGAATGCTTGCACCATTCTTTGCGTTCTCACTACTGTGTGTGCATGTCTAAGCCTGAACTGCATCAGGGTTTAATGGCACCTCTGAAATGAGTACGCCTATATAATGTCAGTAGGTTTGTGCAGTGGCAGTTGGCACTTTGCATAAGTCTGCTGCACACTCACTGTATGCTGTTCCCCAGAGTCCCAGGTAGGCCATAAGAATGCAGGAAGTTCTGCTAGCCTTGGTGGGAGCTAGGGCTGGGGCATTGTGCCCTCATCAGCCCACTTACTCCCAGTTTATGTACACAGTGAGCTTGATAAGTGCCCGTCTACTCCACATGCAAGTGATATATACACCCTTCTCTATCAAATGTGTATAGTTGGGCTCTTTTGTGAAGACCCTCACAACAGAGCATCAGTGCTCCCAGTGCGCTTCAGTGCTGGGCTAAAGCGAGCTGTGTGGTAGGTTGTGTGCTGCGCTGCTCCCGTAGTGGAATTCTTTGTGAAATCAATCCGACCCACATGTTCCGGGTCATTGGGTGGACTCTATTCCTCGGTGCAACTCCCTCTCACATTAGGGCATAGTCTGGGCATGTGAGGGCAGGTGCAGATTTGTCCACCGCGAGCGTTGTCACGTCTCGCGAAAATCTTGTATATACGCGCTATATACAGGTTTTAGATAAAAACTGTTCTTCCCTTGTGATATTACCCTTGATGTATGGTTGCCCTCTCCCTGGGGATAAGTCCAGCATTTGGATGTGTCTTCCAATGAAGAGATATTGAAAAAACATTTGGGGCCCAAATCGTCATAGCGGGCTACGGGTTTGCGGTATCATAATTGCATCTTGTCATCACTTGGTCTAGTATCCTTATCATTGTGGTAGTTGTGGCATGTGATCTGGAAGCATTGTGCGAAAGATATGCCTTGGACTTGTTACTGCCTCATTGTGTTTGGGCCATGATTATACATTGCATCATATTAATGTGTAGTATGTGTATCGGTGGTAACGTTACCAGTTGCTTTATAATGCACCAGTGGTCAATCAACAAACCGTGGATAACTGCAGCTCCTGAAAGCCAGTGGGGTTCTGGGCGATTGTCTTATTCCACTCAACCATGCATGCATGCCTGCTTGGTTTCGCCCAAAGTATCATGTGCTTGGGAGGGTATGCATGCATGTAAGTGGAGAGTGGCTGGTGGTCTGTGAAGTATGCGCACTTTGCCGTAACTATAACTTTCTGTCGTAGCATCCAACCTGAGGTCACACATTCACGGAAGATTGACATGCAAATCAGGCTTGTCGTTTGTGGGTCTACCCCTAACTCCTTCCCTTTCAACCCCTTCCTTCCCTCCTCTCTCCCTCTCGGCACACTCTAGCTGACAGCTCCACCGAGACGCTAGAAGACCAGGCATCTCTCCGGGCACTCACCGAGCTCCAACTGCAACTCCTTCAGAAGGCCTACCACTCTGGGCAGCATAACGACCCGCACGTCCAGGAGCTTGCAGCTCGAACCAAACTCCCAGCGACCGCCATCAAGGTATGGTTTACTCTACCCACAAGTCAAAATACAATAGTTTGCCTATAGCCTATATACAACTTCCAAAATGCAAGCAAAGTGCATGCCGTGTTATAAACCCGGGTTTTGTTGTTTACACTATGAAACCTCTATATTTAGGATATTATTGGTATATCCAACTGTTCTTGTAATTTCATAGTCCAACCTGATATGCCGGCGCAGCAGTAAAAACCGCACTATAATTACAGTTTGACAAACAGTTGGATTTGCACCCGTAATCGCACACTGTACAACGACTGTAAACGGGGCGGAATAGATTATCCCGAAATGAGCAGAGTTTGATTATGTTTACCTGCCGACCGAAGCTACTCGTATTTCTACCTCGCACGATACACGACTCTCTTATTGCCTCACTCTCACATTCCTGGAATGCATAACAAAGTGCTGGACGCTATCCTATATGTGTCACCGGATACGTGATCCCGTGTATCGAGAGACCCCGAACACCTGTCCACAGAACTCTAGATCCATCTCCCACACGCACGCAAACTAAGACACTAGACGCCTGTGTGCCAGCCGCCCTCTTGTGTCTCCGATACTGTTTGCCCTAGCACGGTGCCTATAGTGGCTTACGTAATAATGGTGCAGATTTCACTACAAATCCCATAGTTTTTAGGTGTGTGTGTGTGTGTGGCGAAATGATGCAATGACCGCTACTATTCCGTCCGATGGCGTGTCCTTGAAAATGTGTTTAGGTATGGGCAATTGCCTTCGTTGCTAATTCACCAAGAGTAAGTGGAAAATCCTTGCTCAACAACCCATTTCAAGTGCCTGACGTGTGAACGGATCGGTATTTTGTGAGAATGCCGGCGTGAAATTGGCCTACAACCGCTGCGTACTGTCGCACTAACTACAGCACTATTTGATTTGTGGACGGTCGAGTTGAGCGCACGAAGGGGGCCTCAGTTTTGCACGCTTCACTGTCCAGACGACGGTCTTGTTTAGTGGAGGGAACTGAGGCTTGCAATTGGCTCTTCCATGCAACATTGACGGCTCAGCTGAGTGGCAAAGCAGGGCGCATGCCTTGTCAAGCAAGCAACAGTCTGTCACCATTAAAGGGACAAGTGCTTTGTATCGGTGTGTATCAGTTGCGTATGAGACTACGATGGCAATGCTCTACTGGCACCATTCTCTCTCACATATTAACCAATAGCTGGAAGTGTTTAACTCTACAACCACATCTTCACAGTGGACGATAGACCCTTGAAGTATATGCTACAGTCAGAGAGCAAGTGGGAGGCGGCAGAGACAGAGGTCGAGAATATCATTGACATTTTTGCCCGGCACTGTCATAACAGACAAATCGGGGCCATGTCTCTCGTCTGATGATCACACAATCCCACAGCCCTCCCCCCTATTGCCCATTATTGCACACCTGGTGTCGTACACGCAGATCACCAAATCACTAGAGAGATGCGCAGACTAGAGGAATGCGGCAAGGGCTTGTTCACCGGCGGAATATCTGCCATAGCTAGAGATGTGGGTCAGCCTAGTGGACTCACTCAACCGGAGAGAGGCCTCCCTCTCCACATATGGCGGTGCCACGAGTAAAAGCAGGGGCTAGAGTAGCCGCAGAACACACGTGGGCATTTACCATAAACATTTCCACACACGAAAAAGTCGCAGATCACTTGGAGCATGTACGGTTCACTAAACCATTTGTGAAAAAAGTTGTTTGCCTAGTAGAAGAAGGGTTATAAGATATGTGACCTAATCTCCATTATCTCTGTTCTGTGTGTGCAGGCTTGGTTCAGCCTGAACAGCGCCGACCGTAATGGGACATGGAACTCGTCCCCACCGCAACAAACTAAGCTGGAGCAGGCAGGGAAATTCTCTCCTCCTCCTACTCACCGCACAGCACTGCAACCCGACCACTTAAAGACAAGCTACTCCTCACAGGCATCAGTTGGTAGGTTTTAGCGAGTTTTCAGTTCTTATAACTATTGTCGGGCGGTCCTCATTAAAACACCTAAGCTTTGCACTCCTTTTTGCTCACCAAAGCTCTTAGGACTGTTTAATTTGGCTTTTAGTCAGACTGCCTCGCTAGACTGGGTTGTGTGGCCTGGGGATGATAGTGAATCGGAAAATTGTGAGTATCGCTGATTTCAAGATGTTGTGATGTTAAACCGACATACCTTGCAACCCTCAGTCTATGAATTCTATTAGTCGTATCGATCTGGCTCACTGCTGTTCTATTTGTAGCCTACCTTTGCCTGCTGGAAAGCTAGTTTATCAATCTCTCTCTCTCTTTCTCTCTCTTATTTTCCCCGACAGCCTACTGCAATCCAATCACTTCTGGTAACTACGCTAGCTACATGACCCACGTACCTCCCCCATCCTCTTCGACCTACGCAACCTTCACTCCTCAAGACCTGCACACTCTACCAGCGGCAGCGGCTGCCACTAGCTGGATGCCATACTCCCAGTTTGCCTATCCAAGTAAGTATATACCTATACCTTCAAGTCTTCCTCTTATAATGGTATCTCCAAATGATGTGCTAAGTAATACTTAACTTTGGTGTATTATTTTGCCTTATGATTAATGAATAAAGGACGCCTTGAATAAGAGCAATATTTAATCGTCCCAGGTTCTTAACTTTTATCAATTATTGCACTAGTTGTAAGACTGTAGCCATATCTTTTTTCTGAAGTAATCGTAATAGTTCTTTTTCACAGTTGCTCCACTAACATTTTTCTTCTTTTTCTCCAGGCTATCTTGCCAGTAAGCGGAGTGTGCAGGGAGCAAGCAGCTAGAGGAACGTAATATTGACTCTATCACTTATAGCTACTTCTATCACTTAATAATATGCCACAACCTATTCAAGCTAACTAACATACTAACAGATGTCCCATATGTATCACTAAACTTGTTTCTCTAACTGTACTCTAGCCAATTTAGGCAAAAATCACTTGTGAATCCTCCTCACCTTTCATTAAATTATCATTTCTCGGATTGTTTTTTGGAATGAAAACGGACAATAATTATTTTGCTGTTGTAGTAATTGTCTTCCCATTGCCCGCCTTATCACTTGGTAAATATTTTTAGTTAACAATTTTGTTTGTTTATAACACTTTTCTCTTGATCACTCCCATTAATTTTGAGTCGTTTTTACTTTTACACGTGTATTTTGAGTGTTTTTTGAAATGTAAAACACATAAAAATGGGTAGCTGCTGTAACATAAAACAACACAATTTCATACTAAGAATACTCTTGTCTGTGTGCAAACCCTATTTTTGAGACTTGTTTGCACAAACCAACAACGAGATATAAAACAAGGCATGTGTGTGGAGTTAAAAGAAAGCTTGTGTGCAAGGGATTGCACAAGTATAATTATTATACCAATCGGTGACCATGGTGTTGTATGGTGTGAAATGGGTTAAAAGGTTTTGTTGTGTGGTGTGAAATGGGTTAAAAAGGTTTTGTTGTGCGGTCGCTAGTGCTCTCTGTTCTTCAGTTGCTTCTGTCGTAGTCTCAGGGCAGCGGCCAGTTCTCCACCTGCACCAGAGAGTGGGTTCAGCTCCTTCATCGGTTTATCTCTCTCGTTCAGTTCTACATGTTGCTTTAGCAGGGGAGGGAGGGGGAAGAGGGGGAGGGGAAGCTTTAAGTTTCTTGACTCTCTATTGTGTGATTGCATATATACCCCATATCGAAGGTCTTTCTCGTCAAAGTCTGGTGGCTTTACTGTGTGTTCAAAAGAGAAATGATAAACCGTTACAGAGTGTATATAGAACTCATCCAATAAACCTCGGTACACGAATCTCACCTGGTTCACTTAGCTGTTTTGGAGGTCTGGTCTTCAAGATGTGGAAATCTTCAAAATGGCCTTCACCTATAGTGAAACCATGCCAATAATACACCAGTGTGTAAAGTAACTGTGTGTTTATACTTGTTGGAGGTGGCCTAGTAGCTCCAGCAACCTGCAGTTGCCCCTGGTGAAGTAGGTACTCTACACTGTCATTGCTGGGTCTTCTGGGAGTGTATTCCTATTGAGAGCAGGAGAGGGGAGGAAGAATAGAGGGAGGGAGTAAGAAGAAAGAGAGTAAAAGAGAGAGAGAGAAAGGGGGGAGGTGAGAGACACGCGAGGTGCGATCGGGCTGCTAATACGCACGCGAGTCAGTCCTCAGACGAGCGTATCGAGTAGCGAGAGCAGCGCGTGTAGGTGCGAGACACCGACGCGGTCGATTGCTGCACGAGCGTTGATTCATTCCCAGCTCCCGGAGCAGAGCTCGGACTCGATAGAGCAGAGGGAAGGCTGATTATAGAGAAGCAATTTAAGAGCAAACTCTACAGACTTAGCAAGAAAGGGTCAGTGTGCTCTTTACCACTCATCTGATTCTACGTCAGATCAGTCATTTCAACTCTGTAATATAACTACTACAGTCTGGGTGGCATAATGATCTGTACACAGGTTTAGGATGCATAGTGACAAAACTCTCGAGGTCTATATGTAGTATCAAGGGATTTGTGATGATAGTGGTGTCGCACCATGTGTGGTGTGTGTTCGTACATCTGTACGATTAGCCCACACACTGACACACGATAAGCTTACATCTTGTCTTTGAACCTTGATGTCTGCCCGGCGGATCGTGACCGGACGAGCGTGCTGAAAGTACATCTCTGCAATTAACCAAAGAACGGCACATCTCACTTCACTTACAGACAGTAACTTGTCAAAGTACCTTCATCGTCTTCATCATCAACAGGCTCGCTATCAGCAATCGGAAAATTTTTGCTGACAGCTTCAGTGGTTCGAAGGAACTCAACGTCAGACGTTCTTCTTTGCCTTCCCTTTGCTGCAATGATGTAACGATGACGTAATGTCTTGTACCTAATCCTGAGTGGATGGATGTGTGTTACCCAGTTTTGGTTGAGTGGTGGTATCTTGCAGGAGTTCCTGCGTGTATATCTTTGCCTCCATCGTTTTTACCTGTACCAAAGATAATGTATATATATCAATTTTCAATCCTTCAATAGAAGGCTCAAGTAAACACATCCCAGAAGATTATTTGTACACATCGAGAAAGATAGCAGCTTCATGGGTTGTTAAGGTATAGCTGATCAGCGAAAAACTTATAGACTTTCAGTAGGATCAACATAGTGTAAGCTGAAACTACAGTAGGTTTACTTACAGCCGGCATATCAGCAGCGTGTCCAGACATCATCATCGTTCCTTCGTCCTCCGAATGACTGCTGTCACTCTCGCTGTCCGAGTGTCTCCTGTGCTTCCTTTTCTTGTCCTTCTTCTTCGAGCGCTCCTTGTTCTTCTTCTTTTTCCTCTTTTCCCTCGGCTCTTCTTCCTCCTCTTCCTCTTCTTCTTTCATCTGAGAAATTCAGAGAAGGTATCAGAATCCCCAATGGAGGTTGAAAATTATTCTTCATACCTTTTTTCGTCGGTTGAACTCTTCTTCGAATTTCTTCTGCTGTTCACTGAGCTGCTCTTGCATCATTTTTGAAAACATCTGGAAATTGGCTTCCAGACCCTAATGCACAACAAAAAACACAGTCTGCATTAAAACCGCTGGCAATGTGGGAATGAGTAAGGGCTGACATAGTGCAACCATGAATATCATTCGGAAACTAAAGTAGAAAGCTAACTTCACAAGATTTTCCATTTCTTAGGTGAAATTCCAATTGATAGTTTCTTACTATGAACCAGCCTACATTACTGGCCCGGTAACAAAGACTGCTGGAGCTCTTCGCATTGTGCATGTGTGTGTGTATATATACCTTCTGTTGCTGTTGAGCCTGTTCTTCTAGAGTGTGTTGTAAGGCTCTCTGGAGGGCCTCCTGGTTGCGGAAGTGTTCCTGCGTCTCTTGGTACGTCTTCTCGTGGGCTCCCAGGATCTTCTGCTGCAGCTGCTCCAGCTGGTCTGTGGAAGACTGGAGACACACACACAAAGAGAGAGAGAGAGAGAGAGAGGGTGGTGTTTATTCTTCCCCATCTACGTATTAGCAGAGTTTCTCATTCTATTCACCTAGACCCTCTCATATAATAGGGCACCACCCAAATTGCACACACCAATTGCATAATAACACATCACCTTGCATTTGCTAACGTGAAAGAAAAGAACAAACGTGGTAGGAAGATCCTTAAACTCGGTGTGATTTTACAACCGAACGCATGATTACTATGGATGGGAAGGCATGCATGAATCAGCCAAAGCACAAGTGCATACTACATATCAAACGACTGGAAACTTGATCTATATTTTATATACTCACACTCTCAAGTCCCTCCCTGTCAGACGTGAGAAGAGAGATGAGTTTGTTGACCAGCTGAGGATCGATCTGGCTGTAGGTGACCAGGTTCTGCATCAACTGCTGCTGGAGTTGGGTCTGCTCGGTGATCTATTGTTGGAACACACATATTTGAGGACATTATAAGTGGGGAGTGGGTGCATAATAGCAAGTGGATTGCTATATACTACATGCAAGTGTATAATATATATAATCAGTAACTGCTCCACAATTTTTACACGGTGTGGGGGTATAAGTTATGTTAATAATAATTATGAGTGTTGTTGGAAATTATAAACCATGGAAGTGTGGGGAGAAGAGGTGAAAGGAGCCCCACGAGGTAGAGGTGAAATAGAGGTGAAATAGAGGTAGGGATAGGAGTGAGAGAAAGTGAAATTGAAACCAAGATCAAATCTGTGAAGAAGAAAAGCGGCAAAATTTCTGGGGCAAGTGTCCAGTCTGGCAAAATTGAGACAGCGAGAAAGAGGTGAAATAGAGAAGGGAGGGAGGGGGGGGGGCATTATTACGTAATACATAGTGGCCGTCATATGTTGTTATGCCCTCTATCAACCAAAGTTTGCATATTTCTATAAACCACACTCATAAACACTCTGTTCACTGAGACATTAACTTGTTAAAGTACATATATATACAGTGGAATAATAATATTATTATCAAGATGATACTATATATGAACTCCAGGGGACCATAAAGGGTTCATATTACCAGAATTCACACAGTTTTTTCAATTATATTATAGCCCAGTACTGTATATACATTATTATAGGAAGTCTATGGAACCACAAGGTAAGGTGCCAGACCTCAGTCTGGGTGATGGAAGGGTTCCGCTGGAGCTGGTTCATGCTCTCTCTAAGAGCTTCCAGAGTGGAGATTACCCTCTGCTCAAAGGTGCTGCGTCGTGTGCTGCTACCATCGCCTGCATTCAAACAATGGGGGAATGTGTATATAATATGTTGCAGTGCCGCAGACAGGACAGCATGAGCCCTGT